>JAYDZK010000274.1:30734180-30775119 GCA_034509185.1 Euphonia xanthogaster
TACAAAGGCAATGTCCAGCTATTGCATTAGTAGCAGACTCACATATCCCATTTACAGAGATATGACTAAAGGGTTAGAAATTAAAAAACATCTTGAACTTGTCTGGTTCTGCCTCAGAGAGGGCAATAGTCCACACAGGGGTGACTCACGATCCTCCAGCAGCTGCCTGATGATGGCCTGGGAAGCAAAACTGAGGAGCTTTGGTCTGTGAGAATCTGATCACAAACACAATGAGTCAAAGAACTTCTGCTGTACTTAAAGGGAATCTGGTAGAGGCTACAGCACCAAGATGAAGAAGGCCTTGCCTCTAACTTTGACAGAATCCAAAGCCTGATGAAGTTAAGAAGGGCAGTTGTGTTACTCTTTTAACTGTACGAAGCCTGTGCTTCCTCACCCTGACCTAGTTTTGGTCATTTCCTTTGCAGGATGACTACTTCAAAAACTGTTTAACATTTCTTCTGTAGTGAATACATCTGTTAACTGCATACCCCAGCACTGTCTGCTACATTGTTTAAGCAAAGCACAAAGCAGAAGGGAGATATGTTGTCTATTTTCAATACAAACACAATCATTCTCCCCTACTGGAGTAGATGGAGGAATCCACCCCAGCATGTGCAGCAATGCTGCTTTCCATTTCCTGAGCAGAAAAGAATGCCACAGCATCTACCTCGAGGCAAATGGTTTGGGCTCCCTGTCTGGTATTAGGATGATGTTTACAAGAAACCCAAACACACTTGTTCCATCCCATCATTAGTAATGGAAACAGGCAGGCTCATAATGAATGAATTGGCTGCAGGAGCAGGGATGGCCTGGTTCGTTGGCATGTCCGGTCAGTGCTGAGTACTCGAAAGGGCTCAAACCCTGTCTGGGTCACAGGAGTCAGGAAAGGAGATGGAAAAAAAGGAAAAGAAATGGTTTAACCAGTTGGGTTTTTTTCAACAGCCAAGGCCTTCAAACATTCTCTCAGCTGGGATTGTCTTAAACAGCTAATTAATTGAATCCATTTCACACAGTGCATGAGGACATAAGGGCCAGTTTCGGTATCCATATATATTAGGATATTTTCAGCTTTAATAGTAAGGCTTGTAAGGCTTGTCCACATGTGATTGGAGGTAATGAAACTTCCAGTTATTAAACACCTAAATGCAGACTTAAACACCTAAACACCTAAATGTTGAGCCAGAGTGGGTCAACCATAAAAATCCATTGGTGCCCTGTGAGCTGTAGGAGGAAGAGCTGCTATCAGGTGGAATGGAAAAAGAACATGAATGAATAGTTCACAGACTTCCCAAGTTCCACACCAAGAAGGACAGCTACATCCTGTGCTTTCAGAATGAAACTGAAGCTTTCTTACTTCTAGGGATGCTTGTCTGCCAAGAAAGCTGGCATTGGAACAGTTCTGCTGCTGCACTTGTCCCAGTTTTGCTCTTTTCTCAGATGCAGAGTAAGAAAGAGAAAGCTGCTTATAAGAGTGTTGGTTAAGCATAATACTGTACTTGTCTGTCAGAGGTGTTGCAGGATGGAGTCATGTGCTGTTTCACTGGCAATGCACAGAAGAGTCTGGATCCTCAGGTGAAGGATCCTTGTGTCACAAAGCCAAACTGTCCTTGCTTTGAGACCCACCCAGTCTGTATGTCAGATTACAACATAAATAAGAAAAAAGCAGGCCTGCACTGGTACAAACAAGTGCTTGCATTTTAAACAGCTCATTCCTTGTTCCCTTCATTTGTCTTTATATGCTGCAAATGCCACAACCTTTCTGCAGCCTTTAAAAAGTTTAAGAAATATCAGGATTAGAATATATCCTAAGCATATTTGTTACCAAGTAAAACACAAAATGCCTCTATTTCCCCTGCAGATTATTGGGGTTTTTTTCTAATCTTTCAAAGTGTGATTTAAAAACTCTAATTTTTCTGTTTTAATTTCAGAGATTTAGGTTTCACAAATTGCTCTACTTGGGCACACATGCTGACACCCTGAAATGATGTTCTTCATACAACTTCCAAAGCTCACCCTGCCACAGCAGTGCTGCAAGGAAATCGTGACCAGAGAAATCCCCCCAGAGATGTTACACAACAGCCTCCTTGCTTCAGCTGGTGTCTGGCATGAGAAACCATGGCAAAAGAACTGGCTTGTTTCAAAACTGGTAATAAGCAAACAAAGCGCAGGGTGGTTTCTCTGCTGGTTTAGTTGGGGAGGGTTGTTTTTTGGCAGAACTGTCATTTCAAGCTGAGTCATACAGGGGCAGGATAGAGCAGACTGCTCTGTATCTGCCACCTTGCTTCTTTCTTGGGGCTGCCCAGAGAAATGTTGATTGTCTCTTCCTGAACTCATAAAAGTCATTTTGAGGACAAACTTCTGCTGCATTCAAGAGACAGTTAAACCCTTTTTGTTCTTAGCTATTCCTTGACAACATCATGGGCCAAATTGCTTTTTGCAAGGGAGGAAGATATTCCTGAATAACCATCTGTATTGAGATGTTACTCTGGAACTTCCTCTCCAGTTTCCCCTCTCAACAGGCTGACTGTGACTCTGCTTCTGTCTTTTTAATAGAGATCAACCTCTTTTTGCCATAAGCTGCAGAATTCAGATAATTCCTCCCTGATTAAGGGTAACCACTGCCTGATCAGAACCTCCCTTGATTTTACTGGGCTTTGAATCAGACCTAGAAGTTGTTAGTTTCTAATCATTCTGGTGGTAACTGAAGCTCTTCAGTGCCTGACAGATCAAATCTTTTATTAAAGGTAACATTAGCATTAGAGCAGGACACAATGTAAGAAGACATTTCATCATAATTCAGTGCAGTCAAAGCCTTTTAGAGGGACCATTGCATCATACTTCAGCTACTCTTCAATTACTGGTAGAATGTCTACGAGATTTTTCCATCCCCTCTATTCTTACATTACAATATTTTTTGGCACATCACATTATGTGCCATGTGGTGTCATGCTAAAAATAAGGAACAGGCTGCAAGAACTTCATTTGTGGCTATTTAGTTGTAGTGCTGGCATAAATTCTAAAACTACTCTGCAGAAATATGATTTTAATGTGCTTCTCATCATTAGAGTGAATGATAAAAAATTCTTCCATAAAGACTTGTGTCTTCAACTAAGCAAAAATGGACATAAATTCAAGATCCAATATGATTTCTGATGATTTAGTGGATTTATTAGTATCTTTAAACATGTATTCTGCTCATTCCTCAGGCAGTCGATGAAGACTTCTAGAGTCAGAATCCAAATGTCAAAGTTATGCTAGTTTTGAGCACTTGACAACTTCCAATTGTATTCCATAAGAAGCTGGCCTAACATATTTCTAAAGAAAAGTAATAGTGCAAGCTCAACATTACTAGGATCAATTAATGGGAAAAATTTACTAAAATACAGTGCAAGATTTTGCCAAACTTAAAAAAAAATATAAGTCAGCCCCAAGGTGTAGCTCAAAGACATACTTCTGCATTCCTGATTTTAGCCAGGCCCAGGCAGAGTTTATAACATTGGAGGGTTCTTTGAGACATGCCTTGAATAGATCTGCCCTGGGAAGAATAAAGAAAAAACTGGAAAAGTCATTGTGCACAGGTTTCCCAGACTCTACAAACACTCTGACAGATCCAAAACATCATGAGAGAGAGGTTCAGCTTTTGATCTGATAAGAGTAATGGAATGAGTATAAATTGATAATTGTTGAAGTTTGGTCCACATAGTATCTCATTTAAAACACTAAACTATAACTCCTTAATTAATGATGCTTTAAGCTTCTGGCATGACAAAACCTAAACACTGTGTGGGGAAAAATGTATGACTTTTGTTTTGCATTGTCTAAATTTGTAATTAAAACAATTTTTGGCAGGTAATTAAAATTTCAAGTGGGACATGATCCTCTCTTTCCCCTCAGCTCTGTTAGAGAGTGAACAGATTTATGCAATGCTGTTTCTGTGGTTTGCCTTGGAAGAGATCAGCCTGATTCAATGCTTCTCTCCTGAGGCTGAAGCAGATGGGAAATGTTACAATGGCAGTATAATACATGTAGCAATATCATTTATATTTTCAGATACCTTGGACAAAGTCATCCCAATATAACTCCACAGCCATAATGGATTTACGTCTGAGATGAGTAAAGCAGCAGGGGGGCAAATTCCATGCTGGCCTAAGTTCCTGCACAATTTTATTGGTTTCCCTGTAATTTCAGAAGTTGGAAGTAAATGAAGGATTTGGTTCTTGCATTTCATATTCCAGCGAAGGATTAAAGTGCTCTGGCATACTGTCTAAAGAAAAGAATCATATCCTTGGCTGCCAATAAATTAAGGGTATTTGTAATTCAGAAGGTTGTGGTGAGGTTCTAAATGCATAGAGCATCATTAACCCAGATTCATCTGCAAAACAGTTTGTATTATTCCAGTTTGTACTAATTCACCCCACATCCATTTTGGACAGTTTGTTGGATATGGATGGCAGTATTTGAAATTCTTCTTAATCTGCCTCATGGAGGATATTAAATGGCTATTTGTACACTGGATACAACGCTCTTATTGTCAACCTCTTAGGGCTACTAAAGTAAGTATTGTGAGGGTTTTGTCGGGGTACCAAAGACAACTTAATTTTGGAGACACTTTTAAATATCAAGTTCTATGGCTGGCCATTTTTCAAGCAGACCTATGGATCTTCCTATCTAATTCCCTTGTGAGGTGAAAATTCACACTTTTGGTGCAGTGAAGAGCCTGCAAGCAGAGAGCTGGCTTTTTATTAATATCAGAGGTTAGCAGCCTTGCTACTGAAGTGGCTGCCTGAGGCCTGGCACACATTTAGCTCTCCCTGCACTATGCAGCAACAACCCCAGCTGGCACAGGGTGAGAATAAACAACACCACATAGCCCAGGAGGGCTGGAACATCTGCAGCAGACACAAACAACCCGATCCAGCACAGTTTATCTGCTGCAGCCCTTGAAAGGTGTGAGTGGAAGAGGCAGAGCCAGAGAACACCTGATAAATAAAAAGGCTCTGCACAATTCACTTTTTTTGATTCTTCACTGAAAGACATTTAGAGCAATCTTTCTCTCTTCAGGTGCTCAGAAATAACTGGTTGGACTAGGAAACCTCTCTTCTTTCTTACCCCCACTCCTCCATATTAATGCTATTCTGTTCATACAGAAAAGATGGAGCTACAAAGAGGACCACCCTGCCAACAGCTGAGCCACCAACAGCCTTAGAATATTGTGCAAAGAATCTTCAAAATGTCTGAGCAGATTTCAATTACTCTTTTCAAAGATTTGCAATTCCCACTACACAGCCCATTGTTTGCTTTCACTAGGACATTCCTCTCTTAAGCAGCTGGCACAGAATGACTACTGCTCTGTAGGGAAACAAGCAAACACCATACAGTAGATTAAAAGACAAAACCAGAGAAGCTGTAGGGTTTTTTTTTTTAAAGAGGCTCTCATGGACATAAAAGTGTTTTCCAAGAAAGTATGAATCCTATTTTTGCTGCTTATAGCTGAAGGAAAGCATGGGGGATGTAGTTTATTCTCCTTTGATGCTCAGCATGGCAATTACAGTGAACATCAAAGGAACAATGAGCGATGCTTCCCATATTTCCCATTAACTCTGTTCGGATGAGCAACAGTTTCTGTCTCATCTCTTTGAAAAGAAAGATGCAATTTTGTTCTTGCTTATTTTCCTAAAAGAAAATGGAAAGAAGGAAAAGAGAAGAAGCAGCACAAAGGGAAAGAAGAGAGAAAAAAAGATGTTTGCTGCAGACAGCCTTCTAACGCACTGACTGGTCACTGGGTGTGAACTGCAGGGAGCTTCAGTGGGAACTGATTATGTCCAGGAGTTTTCCAAGAACTGCCAAAGCTGAATTGCTGTGGGAAGTATTTTCCAGACAGAGATCATCCTTTCGTATCTATTGCTGCAAAAGGTGCCTGGGTTGTTCCTGTGATTCTGCTGCCCTTTGCCACGCTGGAGTTGGGAATAAAGGGGTGCCCGAAGCTGCCCAAGCAGCCCAAGAAAGGTTTGGACTCAGGAGGAAAGGTTTCACCTGATGGGAGAGCAGAGGTGACTGCTCTCATCTCTCCAGGGTGGGATGCACAGTGACTTGAAAGAGAAATCCAGCAGCAGAAAGGGATGTGTCTCCAGTGGCTGCGGATAACTTTGCATTTTGCAGAAGGCCAAACTCTGCTAAAGTCTTAAATCTACAAGTCACATCCCTCATTTCTTGGCAGTCATTAGGGTGCCCTTTTAGCTGTAGGAGAAGGCCTAGGCTCTCAAAACAAAAAAACACACTCAGCCTTGAAATACATGTATTTTCATTACCCTCACATTCTTCCTGTTCAAAGTCCTGTGCATGCTTTCTCCTTCCTGAACTCTTCATGGAGTTCTTGTGTGAATCAAAGCAAGACAAAAATGTGCAGACATTGTTAAAGGAGTTACCATTTGCATTCTCATTCTGCTAGTTCGTGTTTAAATGAAGGGTTTGACATAAATGGGGGAAAATGGAAGTAGTCTCTGAGCTAATCTGAAAGGAATCTCCTCTGCTAAACTAAACAAAGCCAGAAGTCCCAGAGCTGAAGTTTATCCAAACTAAAGCCAACAAACGGTTGTTGTTGGAGGGGGTTATATCATGTTTTCCATTGTCATGTTGACATGAAACAGGCAGAGGCTTCCACTTTGCAAACTCAGATACAAGATTGGCTCTGAAGTGAAAATAAATAAAGAGAAGCAGTGGCTGGAAGTAGGTTAAGTTTCCTCTAATCAAAATTCAAAGAACCCTTCCTATAAAAGAGAAGATGAGAAAAAATAATGACTGCTTGAAAATACAAATGAAAAATACAATGTACTCTACCTATATGTGAAAGACGAGCTACTCTACAGCAAAGGGTGGATCTCATTCCTCCTTGCACACTTCCAGCATTTAAGATGGGGTTAGCAGACCTCCCCCTGTCTCTCTTGTAGTTACAGAAGAGACTTTCTGATTCCGTAATTTTTTACTTGGAGGCTCTCTCTTGATTAACCATAGTCAGAAGCAATGCAAGGTTAATATCTGAATTTTTTTTAATACAGTCTCAAAGCCATGTGAGAAATATTAATAGCATGGCCACCACACATAAATATGTAAATCTTATTTCCCTGAAACAAAGTCAGACTTTTGAATGGGCAAAAATCAGGAAATTCTGTGGGAATTCCTTACAGATCTTTCCAGTGACAAAATGTCTCTTGTCAGGGAAGCCACAGAGAGGACAGAAAGGAAAGCTTCATGAGCCTTGTGCATCAAAAGATTCAGTAGAAGAAAATCCCTAGAGCAATAACTGTCCTGCAGCAGTCACCAAGGCTGTAGGAAGCCACCAGCAGTGAGCCACCACACAGCACCTCTGCCACAGGACAGCACTGCTGTGACAAGCATGGCCCCAGAGAGCCAGCCCTCCAGGAGGAATCCTCAGCATCCCCTGGGATGCAGGTGGGCAGCACACTGAGGGCTGCAGCATGCTGTGCACCCAGCCATGCTGCCCTCAACAGCCTGACCTGAAGTTACAGAGGTGAAATAACACTTCTTGCACCCATCCTGGAGTAGGAATCACATCTGTGCCCAGACCTCCTTCTGTACAAGGTGCACCATCATGGATATGTAGAAGCAGGGATAGGCTGGCAAAGTATTGCAGCAGGTAAATGATAACACTGAAATTTTTGTTCTATTTAGGGTTGAAGGTTATTTATCATCTACCAAACCCAAAATCAGAATGTCTCAAAATTATAGACAATTGGTGGTAGATACTGAACTCTAAACCACGTTAAAGTCATGTAATCTACAATTTACCAGGCTACAACATGGAGAAGGGGCTAACAGTGTTGAATCAGAACAGATTTTATTATACTTTTCTCAAGTCTGTTTTATTTTTTTGGGTGCTGCCAATAATAAATTGAACTGTGCTCCATCATGTCAAACTGCAATGGCGTTGGACCCCAATCCAGTTACTTCAGGACCATAACACCCCCTATTTGTTAACAACATATCTTTGCCATTGCCAACAATTTCCCTTTTCTTAACTGAGATCTTTTGCCCAGTTTCTTAAACAAGCATGACTAAAGGACAGCATAATCTGGAGTATTAATGGTATGACCATTGCCCTAATATCTAATTCTGTGAGCTTTGACAAGTTATTACTCCAAACCAACAAATTAAATCTTGCAACTCTTACAGAAGCTGTGTCTTGTGCTCTTCAGCAGACAGGAACCTACCACAGAAAATCAAGAGCGATACAGTGCTCCAGGTGCCTGCTAGCCTGGGAAAGTGCACTTTGTCATGGTTTGCCCTTCCTGATGGGCTGAACCTTTCAGCTCTGAAGAGGTTGCTTTTAACCCCAAATGCTAAATGCTGCTCTGCATCATTTCCATTACCAGCCCCCAGTGTGCTGTCCCGATTAGAAGAGCAGGTATGTCCCATTTTCTGCAGATTTCTGATTAAAACAAAGTGTGAACAACACTAGCACGTAACTGGGATGATGAATAATGGAACAGTGTCAGTCTGGTTTCTCAGCTGGAACAAAAAAGTGGTGGTATTTTCTTTTCCTTTTTTTTTTTTTTTTTTGTTTGAGCAGCATTAATTACAACACTCCCCCAGCTGTTGTGTAAGGCTGGCATCAGCAAGTGACAC
Source organism: Euphonia xanthogaster (assembly GCA_034509185.1). Classification (NCBI taxonomy): domain Eukaryota; kingdom Metazoa; phylum Chordata; class Aves; order Passeriformes; family Fringillidae; genus Euphonia; species Euphonia xanthogaster. Next base: position 30,742,824 of record JAYDZK010000274.1, read on the forward strand.
CTGGCTGCTTATTTCAAACCTCAACACTTTGGCAGAAGCTGGAAGAGGAAATAGGATCTGCTTGTAATCTGCAGCACTAAGAGGTGAGCAAACATAATGACTCTGACCGAGGCATCAACAGTGAGGTTTGTGCCAGCAACAACACCCTTCAACCTCTGCCTCTTCCCCCTATAATAAAGCAGTGGATGTTTCCAACTCCACCTCCTCTTTCAGAAAAATCAGCCTGTGTAGATTTGGTGATTTGGTCTCAAGTCAAAAACAAATCTGGAAAATAATGAAAGGGTTATATAATAGTCTCATTTTCCTACGGCTAATGTGTTCCAGGGGTGTGTGATATAAAATGTGTTTATGAAATTTGTCATATTTCCAAGAACATATATATAATGTTTGGAGGGGGTGGATTCCCCAGGCTTTCATTTAGCATGATTTTTCCAGACCAGAAAGGAATGTTTCAATTTTCCTAAGCATAACCTTGTCTGCTGTGTGCCTGGTGAAAAAATAGCTAGGAAAAATGGAAGAAAAGGAGCAGACCCCAGATATTTAATTCCTTTGCATAGTTTGGGTTACTTAAGATGGTTAATTATCTCTTGGCACACACATGTCCATCGTCTGGTTTTACTGTCAAAATTCTGGAGGGAAACCTTTCTGAGTTACCAAAACCTTTGAGGAGAGATAGTTCTGTTGTTAGCACTACCCTTATGCTGGAAATCCATCAACAAAGAGCAAATGTGTGCAGTGTTCCATACAGCTAACTGCTAAACATGACAGTCAGCCAGTCTCACAAATAAACTACATCTGTACACTACCCATCCACTTCACACGCTATCCAACCCTTCCCAGCTAATAAAAAAAGAAAGCAAAATGGCCAAATCAGCTGTTTACAATTTTTCCTAAAATATCATTCTTTTCTCTAGGATCAGAAATGGGTGCTCAGCAGGAAAAGTCATTTGCATGCTGCCTCCTGAAACCTACACATAATGGTTATATATCATTTTAAAACTGCAATTTGCAACTGAAAGTAGTAGAAAGGTCAATAAGTCTTGTCAGAGAGATTTTAGCATTCAGCCATTACCTCAGAAATGAGTTTCCTGACCAAACATCCAAGATAATACTTGCGTTACAAGAAAAACACTAAGTTACCTTGGAGCAAAAAATTACTTGGAATAATACTGAAGGGTTTCTGGCATTGCTGTCCCACTGCTTTCAGAGCAGTAGAGTTTTCCTAATGACCTCAGCAAAGTTCCTCAAGGACCAGGCTGAGAAGTGTCCTGCTGTGGCTCACTGAGGTGTCCTTCAAGCATCACAGATACAACTGAGACAGGCCCAAATCCATCTGACTTCCCTTTTGGCACTGATGTGAGGGCACTGTGCATGTGCTTCCTTCGTAGGCAGTGGAAACTGCCAAATACCTCCAGTCTGGCTAGCTAAAACTTATTCTGTCTTCTGGAAGTAGCTGTCATGATTGCCTCTACAAACTCAAGATAAATGGGATGAATGCAGGCTGCAAGATGTAGCAAATGCTTTCACAACTTGGGTGGAGAATGGATTTCTTTCCTGAAGAAGCATTCTAATATCTTACACTTTTGAGTAGTTTAATATGCAGGATGTAAAGGTGCCTTCAAAGGGTGGAACCCAATGTACATTGCTGGACTCTGAATCATCTGTCATGCCCAGAAGTCCTGGCTTCGTGTCCTGTCAGCCATCAAGGGGCATCTTATCTTGAACACGGGCAGGGCTGGAAAGCCCTGACACGCATCAGAAAACCTGGATTGTGTCAAGGTGATTTGGCCTCCAGGCTAAAAACATCCTGGTGGGTCACAAGGACATACAGCTTCTGAGTTCACAGAATATTTCCTGTTGCACAGTGTCCTGACCCCAAGCTCTAGAGGTTTAGCCTGAGGCTGTACTCAAATCTCCATTCCCAGCTATTATAGCAAGACAAAGAAACACAGCCCAGGGGTACATCTGACTACCCTGAACTCAGTGTATACTGAGCAGTTTCCTTAATATCTTGCCAAGTCTTGTCTCCTGGCAGGCTTTCCTAAGGAAAATGTTATATTGACTTGCATTTGATACTAACCATATAAACATTTTTCTTGACAAGAGAGAGCATTTCAGCATGTCTGGAAATTCTCTTTTCAGTTGTGGAAAATTTGGTTTCCCACTCCATTCCCTTCCCTGCACACGAATTAGTGATATGAATAATCAACTTCAATTATTATTTTCTGTGAGAAAAGCATATTCAAATATGTGGAAAGAAACATTCTAATGTGAGGAGAGAATCCAATTTCTAAGGGATAACTAGTGATTTATCAGTCTCTCTGTGTAACCTCATCCCTGTAAATAGTATGGAAGTTAGCCCAGTAAGGAAATGTTACAACACTATGAAACAGGAATGTGACAGAGAAATGAGAATACTCATTCACACTTCATTTGTGTATTGTTCTTCTACCCAAAATTTACCGTTTATTGAGTCAAATATATGTTGCACCTCAGAAATGTCCAGGGATATGACTAGAATGAGGGAAGGAGACCTGGCACTCAGGAGGCCTTTGTTTATGGAGAGAAATAAAATTGATGCTCCTTCCCTTTATATTGGATTGTGTCTTAGTGCTTGTCCCTCTGATGATAGACACAGGTATATAATAGAACACTTACTGCATGTTAAATAGAAACTATATATACTGTCTACTGCTGTAAGCAGAGAAAACTCAGCACACATTTGCTCCAATCTTATAATTACTGCCTTTTATAATCTTTACTGAAGATTTTTGGAGAGAGTTTGTATACGGCAAGGCAGAAACAGAAAAGGATCAGTTCACAGTAAATTCTGTTTATTCTCTACAGAATATATGCATTGGTTATTTGTTGGTTTTTTTTTATAGACATTTAGGCTTAGGCTGTGCTAGGTGAGGGGGGTGGTGCTGCAGAGGCTGTTGCCTGCTTTGCTCATGCACAGATCCTCCTGAGCTCCAAGTGCTCCAGTGCCAGCAGGCTGCTCCTGGTGGAGTCACTCACCCCTCGGCAGAGGCCCCCGTCCAGGTATGGTGAGGCAGATGGGTTTGCCATGAACTGGCTCAAGCAATTGTGTTCTTGATGTGTGACATACAGAGTAGTGTAGGGTGTGATTTTAAAGGATTTGGCTTTCCTTTAGAGCACTACAGTTTCTTTGGCTGCTGCTTATTGAGTTAATTGTAAGGTTATTCCTTGCCTCTCTGTCGGAATAAATAAATTGCTGATCTTTCATATTTATGGAAGAGAAAAGTGTTTTATCTTAAGGAAGGACTGGTTTACAATATCTGGCAAGCAGGAACTGAGCACATCCAAAAAAGGTCAGCTGTGCTTGTGGAATGTCATCTGTTTAACTTAAATACTCATACCACACTTATCTTCACTCTAGGTTGAATTCTTGTATACAAAGTACTTCTCTCCACTCTGAATTCCACGTTCAGTTGGTTTTTAGTGTTCTTGCTCTCTGTAAACATGCACACACACGCTCACATGGACTTACACATACCATCAACTGCTAATCAGGCTCGTGAAGGGCTGAAACAGCCTGCAGATGCCTGATTCAAACTATTGCAGCTGAGGGAATTAATTTACCCTTCTGTTCTATGCCAAAGTAAAAATTCTGTAAGCTGACATATTTTCATATATCACTCTTAAAAACTCCTTCAACAAAATGATTCAGAATCTTAAGGCTTTTTTTTCTGCACTCAAATTTTTGAAAGAAACCCCCATGCTGCCAGTGTAAGACAGATAAGTACAAAGGAGAACTCCAAATAAAATAGCTGGAAGCAAAGACTTATTCCTTGTGAAAAAGAACTTCCAGGCAGCACAGAGCTAACAGTTATAATGTTATTCCAAGAGTTAAAAGAAATAGCTTAGAATCTCCTCAGTGTCTGTAGCAGGAAAACAAGTAAGAACAAGAACAAATGCAGCCAAGGCAGACAGCACTATACAGTCCTTCTAACTTTAAAGAAAGCAAAGCAAAGAAAAACCTTTGGGATGATACTGCAAATTCCTGCAGCTTTCAGCTTCACCCTTAAACATCTGACTGCTGAACTGGTGAAGGAAAAGTGTTCTGGTGAGGTTCGTGCACTTCTGACAAGCTAATAAAATTATTGGTAAAAATAAAAATAAAATAAAAACATGAAATCATATAAAGTTTGAATTACTCACCGACTTGTTGTGCCAAAATAACTGAGGGTTGAAACACGGCAAGAATGAGCAAAGTTACTTTTTGCACAGAGCTCATCATGTCTAAATATTAGACATGAGACTCTCTGTGCAAAAATAAAAATGGGGGGGGAAGAAAAAAATCTGTTCAAAATAGCAACATCGGTTGTTCCCTGCCCTTCCAGCACCGGGCCATGTACAGAACTCAGCCACAAGCATTCCCCAGCTTTGGCCTTAAATAGGAAAAAAATTGGCTTACTTTTCTTTTCCACCCCCTTTACTGAAACATGAGAAGAAGACCCATCCCCTAACAGTAAATGAATGATTAATATTTCTCTTGGCTTTACAGAAGACTAAAGTCAACTAAACAAGATACACAGCACATCTGGAACTTCTGTGCGTGTACAAAATGCATGCTGACACTGTATATGAGCAGTTAGTGGGCACTCCATGTGACATACATGCACGTGAAAAAACAGCCCCATGCCAAAGCTCCCGGGGGAAAGCATTTTTTCATGTTAATTAGGAGTCAATGGGTAAAACCCCAAGAGGATTTTTAGTTCTTAGTGCTCCCTAACAAAGATAAAAGGTAAGTGGAGGTGTAGCTGCACAGACTGAAAGAATCCCAGAAGTGGAGGAGCAAACCTGGGTATTTCTGCTATTTCATTAACTCTGCAATCAGAGTTAATGAAAGGAAGTTCTGAAAATCACGCTTCTGTTCCAGGGCTTTTCTCACCATTTCCACCTCACAACATGATTTTGTGTTACCTGGGGAGAAAGCAAACATTAAAAAAATTATGAAGATAAGATTGCAAATCACAAACATCAGTCTCTCAAACTAAATCTTTTCAAGTAATTCAGTTTGATGCTGTCATTACAACATTTGAAAGGAATGCAGAACTTTTTTTGTCTCTTTGCTCCTCAAACAAGAAGGTAAGAGGACGAAAAAAAAAAAGAAGAAAAGAAATCTTGAAACTACTAATGCCTTTTAAACCTAGTTATTTATTCCACACAAAACTTCACTGAGAATAAGATCAGAACACACAAACTTGTTTTCCAAATCAGATGGTTTGAGCAGGTTTTGTTATGAATCTAATTTTGCTGAGAATGGAGCCTAAAAGACCCCAAAGTGAATGCAGAAAGCTGCCACAGTGGACATCTCTGCTCAATCAATGATCAAACCAATTGCTGCTCTCAGTCAATCAGTCTGATCCAGGTCATGTCCTGCAGAAGTGCTCATTCATTTGTTTTCAAGTGTTGCTGAGATTACAGTGAGCCAGGGAACCATCCCTCCACCCAATAATTCACGAGTGCCGTCAACTGTCATCCAAAAAAGGAGCCCACATCTCTTATTTTGTGCATCAAAATAAGAACAGTCTGAAGTTTCATCTAGTAGGTACTGGATCTCATTGCAAAACCTGTTTGTCTGAAATAAATTTGCACTTAAACTGAAACACCTTCTTCTGCTGGGGTCACCTGAGGTGGGGCAGGTTGAAGCGAGTGTGAAGAGGTCTTGAATAATTTGATGTCACTTTTAACATATCCTAAGCATTTCTTCTGGGTCTTAAATGTTTATAAGGTATGAATGCCTTGATACATTCCAAAGGAATTACACACCACATTTCTTTCCTTGGATCTCCCAATACTCCATGCTGTCTCTGTTGCATTGGCAGAACGATTTTCTGCAGGTTTGGGTTTTCGTATCTAGGACTATATCACTTAACAGGTTAGGTTCTTTGGTTTATAGCATTCAAGGAGCTACAATCAACAAACAGATAACCAGCTCCTGTTGAGCCATCCTAGAATATAATACAACAGGCTTCACATTTTTATGCAAGGTTCTGGAGTTATGCTCAGAACATGAGATAGAACAAGAAATAAATCCAAGAACCTGAATTTGTTTGTCTCTCTTCAATAGAAATGTACAAACAGATCAAACCCCGGATAAAAACCATTCTCAGCTATAGAAGGAGAATGAAACTGAATTAACTGTAATCAAGATTGCATGCAGGTCATTTTCTGTAACAATGTCTATGTGTTTGCCACAGTGATTGTTTAATTTTAATGAGGCCTAATCACTGTTACTTGGTAAGTGCTCACATTTGAGGAAAAAATATAATTCATTCAAGGTCTCTGACTTAAAGACACTTTCACATTGAGATCTGCAAATTTTTTAGCCCATTTGACCACAATAAACATTTCTTTAAATTTCTTAAACCTAAGCTTTTAAAAAAAGAACACCCTTGGTGACTCCCTTATTTTCACTAATGCTTGCCTTCAGTTTTTACACCACAACACTTGTCTGAGTAAAATTTAAATTCTAACTTTTCTGGATTGTCTACCTTAAATACTATGCTATTCTATAGCTAGATTATGAGCCCAAGTTTATCCCTAACAGCTACTATTTGCCATAGGCATTGGAGTGTCAACATGTGTGCTTGAATTTGTACAGAAATGAATCCTGGCATTTCTGTATAGAAGCATAAACCGTATCTTTGATGATTACATCCCATAAAAACAATAACCCTTATGTGGGTTCTGCAGTGTATTTGCTGTGATTCAAGGACCAATGCACATCATTGCTCAGCTACATAAAAATTCCTCGTCAGTGTTACCTTCACATAATAGTGGTTGTAGAATTGATTTCATAACTCTAGTGCAAAACTCTCTGGCAATTGCCACTTACTGTCACAAGTCAATTCCTTTTGAGTGGCAATCACCATTTTACTTACATGGCCTGAGGAGGCTGTGGCACAGCAACATTCCTTGAACATCCTCTGCACACTTTGTGTTCAAAATTTTCCTTTTCACATCCTCTGCACAGAAACAGCCCCCCTAAAAAACAGGTTCTTGAGTCTTGCAGGAAATTTTGGATTATTTAGTAGGTAGCTCTTGTTTAGAACTCATCTTCCTAGGGGTGCAATGTCTAGGCATCTGGACTAAACTGAAAAAGGTACTCATATCAAAATTGGTGTACCTTTGATGGAGGAACCTGAAACAATTGCTTGTAAAAGTCATTGAATGTATTTGTGCTCTATGGTAGATAGCATAAAAGATGTGTAGATCGAAACTGTTGGCTACTTCTCCAGCAGATGCTGGAATATTCATGCAGTCTGGGATTCCTTGTGCCTGTTTGAGTATTGTGGTTAGTGACAATCTGCCTATAAAAGACAAATGAGAGATTTGCTTTTACATATTTATCAAGTGACCTCCTGTCCACCCTGCCAAAAGATCAGTCCTTAAGTAAGTGAATTATATAAGTTGCTTTAAAAGTTCCCAAAGTTCTGGCCTGTAGAATCAGTTGGTAAATATTCCTTGTTTCTGAGAGCTTAATCTGAACAGAGAATCTTCAAATTTTACCATTGCAGTTACTCCTACGCCAGCAACAAGATAGTTATGTTTTTTGTTCTGTGTGGATTTTAATGATAGTAAAGAATCTCCAAATTTTAAAAGGAGTGTACAGTTTCACACCAATAAAGCATGTGAACGATGCAAATAGTGACAGAAAGCATAGTGGGGGAAAGAACCCATAAGAAAAACTGAGTCTAGAGCCACTAAACAAAGAAAACCCCAAAACACAGCCACACACTCATCAACCATTCCTGTTTGTGAGCCAGAGGCAATGCAAACTATGACTGATGCCCTAACAGACTATTGCAGGAATGAAGGCAGCCAAAGCAATGAAATGGTTTCATTCTTCTCCCATCTTTCCATCTTCACTGAAATTTTATCCTAAGACAATGGGAAATCAAGTCCTGAGACCCAGCCTCTTGTTCTCATGTCTTCTTTTTTCAGCTTTGCACATTCTCAAGGTTTCCACAAACAAAAATTCTCTTTTTTCTCCAAAGTCCTGTGAAGATTAAATAAAATCCTTCATCTGAGTCATGTTGGGAACTAACTGTGTTACAGCACAGCTGTGAAGGCTCTTAAGGCAGAGCCAACATTATGACTGCATACGGGTGAAGCAGAGGCAGCACCCACAGCAGTTTCTCTTCCCAGCAGGAGGGACAGAAGCCAAAGCAGTTTAACGACCTCTGGGCGTACTGAGTGTGGGGGAATGTGACATCCAGGGCCAGGGCGGGGTTTCTCCGTGCTCAGCACGTACCTTCTCCTGTCACCAGGGATGGAAGTCCTTTAATTCAGACCTCTGGCTCCACGCCTTTGTGAGGATGCTCCTCCTTTTCACCAAGGTGGAAAAATTATTTTTAAAGGAATCCTTTCTTCTCGTCTCTAAACCAGATTTCCACTTGGCAACTGAAAAAACCCCAGATCTTCACTTCTTAAAGAAATACTTTAGGTACACAGTCCTGTGCACCTAAGGAAGTATTTGATGAAACAGCTACAAGATTTTCTGTCAGGAGAGTGTCTCATAAAGGCTTTTGTGCTCTGCAGCTTGTGGTTGTTGGACATCAACAACCACAAGCAGAAAATATTTCTAAATTTAAGAATAAACTTGGTTCTTAATTTGTATGTATGCTTAATTTTATACAATCACAAAAGAAGTAATATCTTGATATATCTCTAAGTAACAAAAAATGTGTTAAATTCATCAGAAGAACAGTCCAAGAATGAATTATCATAAAAAGAAGGATATCCTCTCAACCTCGGGGATGGTGTAGAAAGTGGAGGTCCATCATGCAAATCACTCCCTCTTGCTGGCTCTGCTCAAATCACCATTGCTCCAGACAGCACATGTGGGTCCCAGAAGTGCCCAGGTTTATTGTACTTCAGCTGTTGGTTCCTATGGTACCTCACCATCAAAAGGTTCCAGGCTACAGCAATAGCAATCCAGAAGATTTTAGGAGCACTTTGTTTGGTCATCCCTTTTAAATAAAAAAAAACAAAACCAAACCTAAAAACAAACCAATAACTTTAAGATATGGCAAATATCTTTTAAAAAGCATTGTTCCACATTTTTCTGTTTGCTGATTTATTGTTTTTCTAATGAGGGAATAAATAATCTTGTTTGAATTTACTAAAGAATAACAAAAGGCCATTCGTACTATGACTCATCCATTAGAAAAAACAGAAAAGAGAACACAGGATTAAGTGTTTTAACTCTTGATCTGTTCAATATTAATGGGCTGGAAAGCAAAAAAAATTACCAAGGTAAAAAAAAAAGGAAATCTTGAAAAAGCCACAAACTTTTCTAAATGAAGGCCCCTGGAGATGTACAAGAAGGTCAGAGACCATTGCAATACAAGAGTCTTCCACTAAAAGTGAAATCCCAGTTTGAAAAAAAGAAAAGAAATAGCAGTCTTCAGGAACAGTCAGCCCAGTTTTGATGGTATGAGGCAGGTATGACGTTCTCTGCTGGACTGTAAGTGTTCCACATGTCCCAAAGTGCACACTGATTTCCTAGAAAGGAGAAACAGCTTCCAGCAGCTTTTCTGGAAAGAGGGGAAGTGCACCACGCTGGGGCCAGCCCTGCTGCTGCTCATGCTGGTGGGTGGGCAGCCCAGAGGGCTGACTGCAAGGATTCTCTCGGCGTGGATTTGATGGGATTCTTTCTAATCTGTGATCTTCTCACATCCTTTTCTCTGCTGTTAACTCCAGTATCCTGTCACAGAGCTCACTACACCTCTGCTGTTGGAAACTGGTGCCAATTATGAATTCATGTCATGCATGGGGCAACAACTTGGGACCCTAATTTAGATATATGGGTTGATCTGTTCTGCTTTTCAAAGGCAGTTTTTAAAACACCTTTCCTTTCAAGATGAATCCTGTCCTAAGATAATTACATCACCACCTGGTATTTGAGAGTCTCAAAGTCTTTACCAGCATCAATTATAATGGCATATTAAGAAGATATTAAAGAAATATAAACAGGTATGTAGCTATGCTACTGATTTGAACTGATTTTATGGTTAAGATTTATATGGCCTTGCAGGTTTTATCTTAATATTACAGAACACAAAACCCTACTTCAAGCAGATCAATTGGATGTCAGTAGAACTGTCTGGGCTATGATAGGAAAGGGGGGGAAAGTTTTCTCAGATACACTGAGTAAAAAAATACCACAAACCCACACCTACCCTGCCCCCAAAGTAGTAACAAGCAAGTTGTGGTAGGCTCTGGTGGCCAAGTTCAATAGTTAGGAAGAATCATCTGGAGATCCAAATGATAATACCAAACATTCATTCATTTTCATTCCTGCAGACTCTGTGGCACAAAGAGTGGTAATAACATAATTATGTTTAAATTTTTACTTGAAACCCTTATGTAAATTGGATTCAAACTTTTCTGTGAATTAGAAAATTGTTATGTCTCATTCAAGATCCACTTGCTCTTTTTTTTCTTAAAGACAAGGAATGTTTTCTATCTCCTTTCATAAAAAATTGTGTCTCATGGAAAATAGAAATAAATATAATAGGAGAAACATGCTTTTTAATTGGAACAGTACAACTTTTTTTCCAATAAACAGCTTTGAGGTGTGAAATCTTCTTACTCCTAATATAAGAATGTATTCTTAGCACATCATTTTCTACACACATGGAAAATTCAGGTAAGTGCCTCCTCCAATTTAATGAATTAAATCTTTATTTGAATGGTATTAAATGTCTTGTTTTTTTCAAATTGCAGAACAGTGAATAGGCCACTATGATTACAATGAAAAACAACACTATTAGGCCAGCATTGTGATTGCAGAAGAATACCACAGTCATGATTTTGAGAGCAAAGAATTGAGAACATGCCTTAAATGAAGACACGTCCCATCCCACCTTCCCAGACCAGCTGAACCCCTGTCCTCGAAGGGATACTCCACCAAACTCTTGCTAGAAATCAGTCAAGCTCCAGGACCCATACCAGTGAAGAAATCTTGCATGCAGAAAATAAAAAGAAAGAGCAGTAGAAATAATCTCTTGGTGAATGCTGCTATGCCTGATGAGTAATAATTGCAAGGTTAGATATTTGGTGTGGGTGACTCTCCTCATGTTTACAGCAGTGGCAGCATCCAGCCAGTTCAGCTGGCATTACAGGAGAGAAGCAGAGTCCTGACTGCAAAGAGATTCCCTGGTGGAAGGAGAGGACTGCACAAATCCCCCTTCTACAGGGCAACTCTGCATCCCACCAGCATGGAAAGAGTGCCAGTACCCTGCCACCCACCCTGCATCTCCCCCACTGGCTTCTGCTGCTTCCCAAGGCCAGGAGAACACCCAGCTCTTGGGAATGCACGAAGCAAGCAGACATGTACGCGGGACCGAAAGTCTGACCCGCTGTTACAGACATCTCAGGTTCCTTGCACTACAGAGAATTAAGCCTGTTTCCATTCCCAGAACTTCTAGTGCTGGTTTTGATTGAGGAATTGCACTTCCTAATTTCTAGAGGCCAGGAGGTCAGGGTTGTTATTGTACTATGTTTCCCATAAGCTGCCCTTCTGTGAGTCTCCATGTTTTGCCATTTTGAACTAAACCACTGCATACCAAGAATTTTCCAGCTCCCAAGACCCATGACCATTTTAACTACTCAGAAAGGAAAGATTTTCCTTTGAAAGAGCAATGAAATTTCAAGTAACTAACTACTTCACACATTTACCATCTACAGACGTCTGAGAATTTTATCAAGTGCCATCCTTATGTTAATCAAATGGGAAACTACAACATAAGGATGAGAAAATATTTTCTAAAAAGACATACATGTCTTTTGCATGCAGGATAAGCATGAGCACTGGTCCTGATCCAGTGCCACATTTAGTGAACAGTTTATGGAGATTGTCAGGTACTTCAAACTCTATCCTCACCAGCCAGATGACACTCACCATTATTCCTCAGAAATATAACTGACATTCCCATCAAACTCTTGGTACTTTTAGAAACAGAATTGTGCCACCAGGGAATGAAACAGTGAATCACACTGCAAATTGTTTTGTCCTCTGCCAATGTTCAGGTAGTGCAGATCCCCAGATTCAGCTCTTCTATACTTTTGGCTGAACTTCTGAAGAAAAAAAAGGCATTTCTTAAATACAGATGCAGCACAGAACAAATTTCTGAGAATGTATTTAATCAATATTCTTATAATGGTGAACATTTGTAAAGTCTTGCATGTAAACAAGCTACAGGGAGCTGCACTGCTGTTGAGGGTTATGTTCAAAGTTCAATTGGCCATTGTAGTACAAATATGTCAATGAACTTACCAATTTTACTAACTGATACAAAAAATATCAATAGAAATGATAAATTAATTTCTGCCCCATGCCTGTTCTCAGTAAGTGCAATTCTTTCTGGTTTTGTGATTTGCAAAGACTGTTCTAGGGAAACAACAGAAAAAGCCAGAACATGCATGATGCTGTCCATCAGTGTCTGTTCTAATGCTTTTTAGCCTGGGGCAACCTCAGGAGAACGTTTTTCAGTAGCCTTCTGCAGGGGTGTGCGTGCACATTAGCCTGGGCGTGATACAAACCAGGAGCCCAGTAGGTTATTAAGCATGAAAAACATACTGACAAGAGTACTTACTTGGTTCCACACTGGAAAAGACAACAAAAGATCCTTTCCCTTTAATAGCCCTGCAGCTCCCTCTTACACACCCTTTGCAGGCAGAGCAGAGCAGTGCAGTGCCTGGCTCTGGGGACTCAGGGCTGCTGTGTCTCTGCAGGAAGGCACAGCAGCACCTTGAAACTTTAGTGGGAAAAGGAGCAGCAAATTTGCCACATGTTGTACGTTGTCACATGATATAGTTTGTAATATTTAATAGTCACCTCGTGCTGTAAAATGGTGAAAAGCCTGTGTGTGGTATGCCACTGTTGAGATTAAAGACAAGGGAAGATCATGAAAAGGTTTATGAACTTCTAGTGTGATAGATCCTCACTGTCCTTAAAGTCAGAGCTGCTTTCTGTGTAAGCAGTTGCTGTTGAAGCAGATACCCACTCCTGCCACACCTGGCTGCCACAGGTATCATGCTCTTCAACAAAAACAACAGCAAGGGCATGCATCCTCAAGAAACATCAAGAGAATGAAAGCTGCACAATATATTTGGTGAGAATATGCAACACTTATGGTGTATGAAATAAAAGTTGGTGCCATGTGATGTTATCACCAAAAACGTTTTGAGTGTCAGGACCTCCATTTAAAATAAAGTCTCACAAATTATGTCATAGGAAAGCCTGAGTTTCCCTACCCCTCAGTGCAGGTGATATTGTGATAGAAAGAAGACACAGTACAAGATATACGTGTTCAGGGCAAATTAATGGCACCATCATTTTAGTGTATTTGTGAATTTTACCTTAGACTTCTAATAAAGATGGATAAACATAGAGCACTCAAGATTTCAGCAATAGATTTTTTTTTCATATTATGTTTTCATTAAATTAAATGAATAAAATGTTATGTAAGTGCAAAAAACAACATATACTTAAACCAAACATTTCCTATATGCTTACATGGGAGGGGCGGGAAAAAGCGGTCTTTTTTATTATTTTTTTTAAAAACCTTTTCAAAGTTGCAATTAGCGGTCTTTTCAGAGTTTGTCTTTAAACCCTTATTGAAACACTGTTTTCAAACAAATGACCTTCACGAAAATTCACCTCATCAGTATATTTGAAAAGCTACAAAACTGTCAGCAGCAATACTTAAGTATTCACAAGATGCTTTTAATATGGTACCCATGAAAGTACACAAGAAGGGTGGACTGCAATTTCTGCTAAGCAGAGTAAAAAATAATTCAAACCATAAGAATTCTGAGAATTTGACCTTGAATAACTTATAGTTATCAATCTAACAATGTGCACTACTTTTTCTTTGGACCCAGTGCTTTTCTATTTTGGAATACAATGAACAAGGAATCTTTAATCTGTTCGTGCAGAGCTAATGACCCCTCCAAAGAGAAAAAAACTATTAATCCTTCCCAGAAATTTCTGCTTCTGGCTCTTTCTGGAATTGATATTGAAGTATGTCATTCTGATATGTTTCAAGCAGAAAGGAAATTTTGAAAATTCTGTTTAAAATAAATCAGAATTCCAAAATATATAGATGCTCATTATGCAAGTGTTAAAATAGATAGGAAACAAATTTATAGACAAAACAAGGTCTTTTTAATGAACTGAGTAGTGGAAAGAAAGCATAAACAAGCAAGAATTTTTCCCTCTTTCTGTTTCTGTGAAAGTGTCAGGTAAAAATGGCAAGTGAAAGAAATTCTTTCACTGTAGAGTTATTTCTACCGCTTCAGCAATGGGTGTGGGAAACAATGTTAGCTATTAACATGTAAGTCAGACACTTGAATATGCTAAACACCATACGAATATCACAACTTTATCACGCCAATACTAAGACAATTCCCACACTCCTTATCATTGAAGTACTTTTGATTTCCCAAGAGTTACACTAACCATATCTCGGCTGGCTTGATCTCCTTGGGAATCCAGGCTCAAATGCATCTGAACTGTGCCTTGATGAGCACAAAGGAAAAGATTAAAAAAAAAAATACTATCAATTTGTCTGGAGAGAACAGCTACTAGGAGGTAGAAGTAGACCCCAATATATATTGTCTTATTCACAAGAGGAATCTGTGAGCATCTGCAGATCTCAAGGCTCCTGGGTGGTGAATCTACCTGCCATTTTTAACCTGCTGCATTCTTTTCTTTTAGAGCTTCTGATCTAGTTCTTATTCCACTTACACATCATTTAGTTAACTAAGAGCACTGAGATCATCTGGAGTCCAGTTGGACAAAAGGAAAAACCCCAACTAGGAGACTGAAGAGGAGCTATTCAGACCTGTGGCAGCTGAAGAGCCTGCTCTCCAAGCCCTCACCCGTCCCCAGGGAGCCATAAAGCAGCCCCACAGCCAGCAAGGCACAAGCAGGACACTCTGCTTCCACTGCTTGGCTGACCCTGCAGGCTCTCAGTTATCTTCAGGGAATCAAGAGCTAGAAGCTGCTTGCTCTTTTAACATTTCTGAGTTTCACAGTCATCACACTAATGATTTTGTTGTAAACTACTTAACACAATAAAAATTTAAGGAAAGCTAAATCAGTGCTTCTTTGTGTGCTGCAATTTCACTGCCAGTAGGCTTGTGGCATAAACACAGAACTTTTCCCCAAAGAGTTTACAGTATTTCTCTTTTTGTTTTGCCTTGACAATTACATCAAATTTAAATTAATTACTCGTTTCATGCTTTTAGCATTAATTTCAGATGTAAGAAATGCTTGTGTTTTTACAGACCCCTCAATTTTTAAGCCAGATGTACTGTAAAATGGTCTGCACACGTGATATTGTAAAATAAGTGTTGTAAATTGTTCCTTTGCACATTGTTACAAATCTTTTGGATATTTTCACCAGTGATTTTTATCTTTAGCCAGCTCTATTTCTATGAAAGCATGTTTGTCTGCCATGGGTTACTATCTAACCTCTGTTTACTGGGCAGTTCTGTATTTTTGATCTCCCTTCAACCAGAACTAATCTTAAACCACCAAAACAATCACCTGTCTAGACAGGTAACTAAAAACTTTCAGAGTGTCAGCTGTTCAAGGAGGGAACTCTCAAGGTGTGTAGGATGGGTGTTGTTGGAGTGAGCAGGAAAAGGGATGCTGGGATTCTGAGAGCATTGGGTTTGGGGAGGAACCAGACCAAGCAGTTCCGCAGGCAAGAGGTCGACATTTGAGCCATGGACTCTGTGAATGGAGAAAACTGGGACATCAGATCACACGAGGACAGAGCAGAAATGCAGAAAGGCTGACACCTCAGCCCTGCCAGCCCTCCTGGAGCTTTCTGCTCCATCAGTGCCTCTGTGGGAGTGTGCTGGAGGAGCTCTGCTCCTGTCTGCTGCCTCCAAACTCGTGGGGCAAAGCCAGCAACAACAGAACAGCATATTTTCTTGACATGACAACCTCCACCCATTGAACTGAACCAGAGTCAAGACATTTTGGCACGTTAATAAATAAAATGTATTCTGTCTGAAATAAGTTAATATAAGGACTGATGCATCTGTGCTCCAGAATGGAATGAGATAACCCTAGAACAAAAACACTTTATGCACTTCACCTTTACCCTTTGCCACTTAATGCATACAGAAGCTTTGGGATTTGCAAATTTTGAGGTTTAAAAAATTATCTTAATAAAAGGACCTTGCAAATCATGAGTAGTTTTTAATTACATTGATTTTTAGAATGATAAAATTACATATTTGAGTTTCAGACAAATCTTATTTTCCTAATTCACAGGGCAATAACAGTTATACTTTCCTGCAGATCATGTGAGCCTTTTAATATAATTTTATGGTTTTAGCATAGTCTCTTGGAGCAGAATTTAAAAAAAAAATTAATCTGCATCTACCTGAACCCATAATTCCATATCTGAAAACAAAGTCTCCCTCTGTTTTCCTAATGACACAAACCATCCTTTTTTTAAAAGTCCAACTTCTTTAAGGTGTAACTTGCCTTTCTGCCTTTAAGAGTATTTTTATACTTCATACACTTGAATAAATATAGTTTTATATAATTTATTTTATTATAAACTGCCCTTGCTTTCCCAAGATTTGGCCTGTTTCATGAGATGACTGCCTTGGAAAGCATATTTGGATGGTCAAGTTATTTTCACAGTTGCTAGCTATCCTTCCCCCATTTCTGTGTACTTTGGGAAGGACAGGACCTGGACAGAGTCACAGCTATGAGAATTTCAAAAGTAAAGGAACCACCCACAAAATGAGCAGCCACTTCAGATGTTGCTGCAGCAGAAGCAGAGAGCTATTGATCTGTCTGCCAACCTTTACCAATCCAGCCTTGTAAGCAAATTTCTGCCACGTCTGCCATGTGATCTTCTTGAAGCACACATGTTTATTTAAAAGCTACTTTGATTTTTTTTTTTAATTTATGGCAAATAAATTGACTACATGCTGCCCAGAGATTCCTTTTCTAGGTTGTACAGCTTTTTCAACATTTGTTAATAAATTTATCAGGAGTAAAAATAATGTGTGTAAACTCAGGGATTATTCTAGCTCACCTGGATAAAGTGGTATTTTTGGTGCTGCAGACATAGGCATATGCAGTAACATGGAGAGACCTTTATGTTCTACAATAAATGGACCCCAGTTTCTTTGAAAACCTAAAATTAATATGTTGATTAATTAGTCACTGAGCAGTAAAATGAGGGTGAAAGCGGGTTAGGAATTTGCATTAGATGGAAATATTTTTGTCTCCTCAGCTTTGAAAATCCCTCTGATGATCGGAATACACAAAACTAAAGACTAATTGTGTTGAGGAGTGTTTGCAAAAGATGTTACTCATTTCTCTGGAATGTTTGGATTGCAGATCCTTGGTCCTGGCCACATCTGTCTTTTCCATTTTGGACTGAGTTTTACACCTCTGACCTCTTCATTATCCTGCACTTTTATTTCCATTTTCAACAGTCCTATTTTGTATTTTTTATTCAGATAACTCAAGAAGAAATGCAACAGATTAAAAAAAAAGTAAAATATTACCAATCCAACATTTCCTGCAGCCTTTTCAATAAAAATATCCCTGCTATTTTTGAATTAGAAAATTTCAGACTATTGCTGGCTGAACTTTCTCAGTGAATTAAAAAATCCAGGTGATTGGATCCCTAGATTGCATCTGCAAAATTAGTTTCTGTCTCTGCTGGCAAATAGGAAATTATTATTTTGTTTACTATGCTTAAACATTTATTTTCTTCCCCGAAACACTCATAGTAGTATCTGGACAGAAAGTTAGTCTTAACTCCTCAGTTTTTGGTTTCACACTTCATCACTTTGGTCTTCACTAATACCATAATCCTCAACTGGCCAAACATCTCTTTTCTTACAAAACATTCCCCTGTCTTCTTCTTCAGAGTTATTTATCAAATGTCCTTCTAGTACCTTCACCTAGCTCATTAAAAACCACTTTATGGGCTTTTTTTTGTCCCCGAGCTTCTGTAAAATGAAGCAAAGAAGCAAAGTTGAGACACAACTTTTTCTGCATGTCTACAAAAATCCCTACTAATGCTCCTCTCTTTTGTGGAAGTCTTAGTGGCAGAGAAACAAAAATTTTTCAAATATCATACAAAATCTCTCACAGAAGTTAAGAAATCGGTCTTAAAGCATTTTTATTCTTTTTCTAGGAAAAGTAAAAAATATTTTCTCCCCGACATCTGTACCAAATAATAAATATTATCTAATTGCACACAGCACCTCCTTTACTTTCCAAATTGCCATCTACAGAAAGTATGATCAGAGCCTCTTTATGGTCAGGAAAACTGTAGACTTCACCAAAGAAAACTATGTAAGGTTTATAAAGTCCCATGAAAATTGATACATATGGAAAGTTTGCTGTAAATTAAGTTGGGAAGACATATGTAGAGAAAAGTTTGAATCTTCAGTGTTCTGTTTATCTGATACTGAGGCTTCAGTGTTTACTTTGCATCAGTCTGTGTTTACAGTGGGTTTGTGGACATTAGATTAGATAGCAATGAGATGTGTAAAAGCCTGGGAAAAAATGAACACTTGACTTCTAGTTCCAGAAAACATATAAACTGTCAGTAACTTTTGATACCATAATGACCAATAAGTACATGTTATTAAGTAAGCTTCACATATTTCAGCTTGTGAGTGGATCACTGTGGGGTTTTTTGTGTTTGGGTTTTGGGTTTTTTTTTTCAGTTATAAGGTATTCTTTTTAAGGCAATCATATCCAGAAGACCTCTTGGTCTTTTCCCAAAGCCAATAAAAAAAAGGACTAGAATTTTCAATTTGATGTTCTAAATTTATGTATATTCTCAAATATAAAATGAAGACATTTTTATCATTATAACCAATATATCAGCAGAACAGAGTTCAAGATTACTTGATTCAGTGGAATGATTGCAACCAAGTCTCCTGATTTCTGGGTACATCTTTCAAGGTAAACACAGTATTTTGAAATTAATACCTCTTGGTTCCTGTTGTCAAATCCATTTCCCTTGCTCTCATGAAGACCTAACAATCAGGGCAAGCTGGAATTAAATGCTAGGAGAGGTTGTAAGCAACTAAATTGACAATGTAAGAGTTTGTGGAACTTCTGTGTTTATGTATGTTATAAACAATTCCTTCTACAAGGTATAGCTCAGCATAAACATCTTAAGACATTTAGTGTGTTTTCTAACCATGTGTAGAAAATATGTTCACTTCCATAGCTTTATACAATATTTAATTTATGCTGGTTTGTGGGGCTATTTTGTTGTTTGTTTTTCAAGGCTTTTTCAATAGTTAAAGAGACCTGAAATAAAAGATAAAATGTTATTAGGACACAACATGTGGCCCTGTGTTAGGAAATAGATTTGGTAGATCACCAGCAAAACTTAGAGAAGTGCAATTTCTAAGGTCTTCTATCCTCAGTCTTGAAACAAGAAAAAGAATCTCCAAAGAGAGCCTGAACAGTTATTTAGAGACTAGCAGCAATTTCTGCATTTTGAAACAGAACAGTGGCAGTTTCTTTTCAAGTGCCTTAAAAGAAGCAAAGAAGAAAGAACAGGCCCTGGAGATCTACGCAGATATTAATATACCAAAGCATTTGTGTTTCCTCTACAATTTTGTAAGCACAGCAGCAGAAATTTTGGACCTAATATGCACATCCAACCATGAAGAGACATTTTTCTTTGGTTATCCAGAAACCTTATGCCAAAAAGGATTTTAAGTAGCAAACTCACTTTTATGGTATCTCTGATAGATCTTCTGAGGATGCTTAACTACCTTGTACTTTGCTACATTGATGAAAGGTGTTTTGGAACTTAGTTTTGAGGACTAAATCTCATGAAGATTCTACTGACAGGAACAAAGTAATCGTAAATCAGTTAAAATCTGAGAAACATCAGGCCTTGTGCAGAGAAAGAGCTGAATCAGGAATGAGATAGCATGGGAGATGGCCTACAGAGCCTCATCATAACAATGTTTGACTTCTGTAAGACAAGAAAAGATTTAGTTTGGGGATGTTGTCAATAAAGGCAGAGCTCTGCTTAAAAAAAAAGAGAAAAAAGAAAAAACAGAGAGACAAAAGTTTGTGTTTCTGGACAATTCAAATTGTCAATTTTACCCTGCACGCTGTTCCGATACCTAGAACTATGCAAGTGGATCTGATAAACAATTGAAGAATGAGCATCAAAAGTTGTTTTCTTTCAGTTCCAATGTAATTTTAAGCCAAAATTGCTGGTTGTGGTCCTAGCATGAAAGGAGAATATGCAAAATCTCCAAGTCTTTATGGTAACTGAGATGAACAAGGCATGCCGAATTTGCAAATGAGAGCCTTTCTCCACCAAATTTTTTGACTGAACTGATAAATCCTGCTTCCCTTTGTACATGGCACAAAAAGGCAGTAGGCAGAGAATTAAATTTAATTAAAAATTAAATTGAAAAAATTAAAAAGAGAAATAAAAACTGCAGTGCACAATCATGCACTGGCAGATGTGTAAACTGGGTGACCTAAGAAGCCCTTTCCACTTCAAGTGTCCAAGACTTTGTGAGCTTTGTGAGAGAGTATTTTTTATTAAAAAAGCCAACTGAAGATGAGTTTGCTTGGAAAATGAACAATTTTTTGTAAAACAGAGGAATAATTCTCCATGCAGGCTTGTGAGCTGTTGACACAGCATTTGACAGCAGCCAGGGCAGTAGACAGCTTCTCTACAGGCAGGCCAGAGCAGAGGGCTGTTTTGACAACAGCTTTTAGCGAAGCTAGTAAGTGTTTCCCCCATATGCTAAAATAGGATTCTTACGATCTGCTTCCACTTTCTACTGCTTATGTAGCTCGAAATATGAACTGAATATAAAGGTGCAGCACTCAGAAGTCTGATCAGCCCTCAAAGAAAAGAGCTACAACTACTGGGTCATGCTAGAGCTCATTCTGTACGCAATTTCACCAACAGGGAGGGAATACATTACTAGGCATTACCATTTACAGCTCCTAAGTGATACTTTTTTCCCCTCAACACTGTAAAGCAGAAGTCTACATGCTGCTGGCAAGGACAGCAATCATCACCAGAGACAATGAATGCTTTCCTGTCTGTTTTTTTTAGATGCCCATGTAAAGCCAGTGTTTTCAGATGGGGCTGTTGTGCAGCTGTGAGCAGCTACAGAGGATGCCAATGCAAACTGTGCAGGTGCTCTCTGGACAGACTGAGAGTGGGACTTCCACACCCTATACCATGAAGGAAGCTGCTGCTGCTGCTCAGTTTGGCAAGAAACAAAACAACTTGAAAGACTTCTGAAAGATATTAATTGAGAAATCAAGATTCAGAGTTTCAAAGTAATAGCATTACGTTACAAACTCATGTATCCGATCAATATAAACAGTTAAATTAAGACTG
Organism: Euphonia xanthogaster; assembly: GCA_034509185.1. Lineage (NCBI taxonomy): Eukaryota > Metazoa > Chordata > Aves > Passeriformes > Fringillidae > Euphonia > Euphonia xanthogaster. The sequence continues at coordinate 30,764,261 of JAYDZK010000274.1, forward strand.
CTCTTGATGAATTTAGGGCAACATGATGTGGTCTTAAAGGACTGTACGTCCTAGACCACATGCTTTCTTAGGGGATGTGGGATGCTGCCTAAGGGAAAACTTATTTCCTGACAGCGTGGGTAGCATTAGGTTTTATACTGAACCTTTTGTAAAGTTCTGTGTTGGAGAAGCCAGGGAAAAAAATTACAACTCAACTTTGCTAGATAACTCCTTGAATTGTGTTAATTTCTTTGAATGGTTCTTCACAAGGATTGTTAAGGAATTCTAGTAGGACTTCAGAAATTTAGGTTTTAGTAAATGTATGTTTTACATCAGAAACAATCTCAGCATTTATTTCTGATCCCTTAGGGTATGAGAGTTGCTTATAAAATCACACAGATACTCACACTTTGTAGTCCAAGAATCAGGAATAAAAAAGTAAATAGACATTGCTACAAATTATTACACACAGCTCTAATTTTTCCAAGTCTCCATGACAGGGTAAAAAAGACATGAACTAATCCAATGGGTGATATTGTAAAGCATTAAACAGAGTATCAGAAGCAACAGAAAACGAATGATACCTTGTGTCACTTCTGATGCTTGACTGCATGCAGGATTACAGTACACGTGGGTATTTAAGCAACACTAAACCAGAGATGAAGTTGAAAAGATAACTTGACAATGGGAGAAAAGAATATATAACCCAAAGGGGATATCAGACTTTGCAAAACCCATTGCCTTAAAAAACAGCTGTTGTCCCAACTTGGTACTAAATAGCCATAAGGTTTATCTAAAGATCAAAAGAAATGGACCTAATATTAAAATGCAGACATGATTAAAACAACAAAAAATAGTCAATCCAGTGTCTTCTCCGCAGGCAGATTAGAAAGAAGCTTTATAACAAAATGTAGTTAATTAGAAAATCACTTAATTAAAAAAAGTAGAAAAGTAAAAAAGTAGAACAGGATTCTTAACTAACTCAGAAAACAAATGGCACAAGACCTATGATCAGCTTATTACTAGCTCAACTACTTTTTGGAGTATGGTCATACTACTGTGAAAATTGCAGTTTCCATATTCTCAACTGCACACCATCTTGCCAAAGAGTTTGTTAGAAGCAAAAGAAAGCAAATAAGGCAAACCATCATTAGCTCTTTAGACTTGTACAGAAAGTAAAAGGGTATGAAATGGGTCTATTTGGTAAATTGAAAGAACAGGATGAAAATATTTTCTGAATTACAGACCTTGGAATGAATAAAAATAACATATTGTGCATATTTATGTGGTCTGTGTCCCACTCTCTCTCTGTTTCCATTACAGACTTCTCTGCAGGCAAACTGCTTCATATCTGCACTGGAGACGAATTCATCATTAAAAATTACTCTCCTCTTTTCTCTAAGAGAAAGCATTTCAATTTTATTCTGTTTCTTACATATTTTGATTTCTGCGCATTCCTTTACCTGTGGAAAACTGTACTATGCTATTTCTGCCTAAGTCCACAGGTAACAGCAGCATTTTAAATACTCTGGCCTTGCTCTTGTCACCATTAACATGATGGACATAAAGCCCTACAAGACCTATGAACTCAGTGCATATTTTATTCCTGCAATCATAGAAACACACTGACTACATTATATACTTACATATGCTGTACAGCATAAAAATAATTTCCTTTATTCCCTCCATATTTCCCTCCCAGTATTCCCTGAAATAATTTGCTGTTGTGAGACTTTGATTTGAGCTGTAAGAACTCAATAATGAGATGGACTGTTTTACTGTGCTTCAGACTGACATCCAGAATATTGACTGCTTCATGTTAATAACTATTCATTATTTATTTGTATTTTCATGTAGTCCTATGTTGCCCAGTGAGATTATTAGTACTTGTAAATTTAAATAAGCCATGGATAATGGTTGCCTGGATATTTATAAGGGAAAGCACCTGATTCATAAATATTTTTAGCTATTTAGGACTAACACATGGACCACCATTCTAAGTGTGGCCTTATTTCATGAAGAAGCAAAGGAATCTAAATCACAGATAAGAAAACTGTCCCTCTCCTTTGCAAAACATCTTTGTAAATTTGGAGTTTGCTATGTCCAGCTCAAAGGAACATAATTGCATTATGTTAAGAGATGGTTCTACAGAAGTATCAGGCAGTTGCTATTTAGCATTGCATTAATTAGTCTGGCAGCTGGGTCACTACTCCTCACCCGACCTTCTTTCCTTCATTGAAGGTGTTACATGGTCAGAAACAGAATTTACTTCACGTATCACTGTCCTTTTACTGATGAACCACTGTGCATCAGGGAGTTTGCTGCAAAATGTGGTATGCATCACTTAGAAAAAGAACATTATTTTCCCTATACTGGATCAGACTAAAGGCCTTCTAGACTCAAATTCTAGTTTGACCAGTGACCAACAGCAGATTCCTCAGGAGGAGCCTTAGAGCAGGACCATTAGAAACTGATACTCTCCCAGAGTAAAACTGCTTCTAGCAATTTACAGCTAAGGGATTTCCTAAGAAACAAGCAGTGTTTCTGTTTTAATGTCTTCCAAATGTGATTTTGCTCTTTTGTTTGGTTTATTTTCCTTGCAAGTTCTCTGGGAAAATTCTGAACCTAAACAAACAGCATTCAGAGCCTCCCATGGCAAGGCCCAGGGCCTTGGCAGTTTGAATTTCATTGTATTGTGTGAAGAAATAATCCTTTTTTGTAGTTTGTTATTGGCATTTTCTAGTTTCATTCAATGCCCTCTAGCTCAAGGCAGCACAGAACCATTCCTTATTTATCTCTTTCATTCTTCTCATTATTTCATAAACCACTCAAAGTCTTTCTCCAGGATTTGCTTTTGAGCCTGGGGAGCATTGTTCAAATTGTTGTTCTCTAACAAAATTGTGATCTCAAAACCTCCTCTGCCAGCTGAGAGACAAAGGCATGGAATTGCTCTGAGCTCAGACACATGGACCTGGAAAGAAACAGAATGTGGCCCTTCCCATCTTTCCCACAAAAGAGTTTGGCTTGTCACGAGTATGGTCACTGTTTTATTGACAGAAGAATGATCATTGTGCCAGGAACATGAATTACCGTCTGGCTTTTAAGATAAACTTAGAACTTACTGAAAGTAACAGAGGCAGCTGGGCAAGAAATAAGAAGAGAAGGACCAGAATATGTCATATACTACGAAGTATACCTGAACTTGTTCTTTTCAGAATCATAGAATATTTTTCAGTTGTTCTTTGTGGCTTGTTTTTTGAGCATTTTTTAAATTAATCTTTAACAATTATAATACAAGACTGTATGACTTTAAAGATCACACAATATGCTTGAATATGCATAAACAGAATGAATTTGGAAAATATCACTAGAATGTCCAGAATATTTTATTTTGCAAAATTTACTGTTTTGGTTTTGGTTGTTGGGAATAATTGGGCTGAAAAGGAATCAGCTCCCACATTCAGCAGACTATGCCAAAACACAAACAATGATTTTCTGAAAAGAAAGCCTATCAAGAAACAAAGCTATTGCAGGCTCTGTATTTCAACATCATATAACCATTTCTTTCACTCTGTTCTTTCAAAATGCTTCCTCATTCACTTTCTTGCTCAAAATTTAAATTTCAGTGTAGTCATAAGCTAAAGCTTAAGAAAACTTCATTCATACTGGACAAAGCTGGCATATCATCCCTTCTATCTGTGCACTGCCTCAGCTGTAATACATCCTTTAAAAAACTGTGCTCATAAACAGATTGGACATTTCAGGTTCAAACCTTATCTGCTTCAACTCAGTTCTCCCTTTCAGGCTCAGCTGCTGTTTCCTGAGAGGTTTCAACACCAAAATGATACTTAATGCAAAAAATATTGGACAATTTTAAGGAAGTAGAGAATAATCCCAGGCTCTAAAGAATGATTTATCATAAACAAGTCAGCCATCAAAACCTTACCTGCATTTTTTTACATTTGGCCAATTAGAAATTAGTATATACAGAACGAACAAGAATTTCAAAATGCTGAATGAATAATGAGGCTCAGATACCTGGCAGCAAATAGACTTGCTTAATTGCAACTTAAACACTAAGGGGTGTGTAACTGTAGAATTGCTGTTCTTCCAAGGTTAGCCCCCAAAAGGGCTAATTTGTTTACATAAACCAATGCTCCTCCATTTTTTATTGAGATTGCCTACAGTAAATGCTTATTGTCCTCAAAACTGGAAAATGAGATTGGAATTTTTTTATGGCTGAAATTAGGAAAAAATGCCATAGGAGTCTAATGGATTACAGAAGATGTGATCCTTGGCTTCTGAAATTGTAAATAAAAAGATTATGTTACTGCAAAAATGTTGCAGGAAAGAAAATATACAGGGGTCCCGTGCAGGCAAGGTGTCATAACAGCAAACTTATAGTTTCAAATGTCTTAAACAGGAAGTTTATTTGTAAGAGGAAAACTTCAAAAGTATCATCTATTACATGACAATTAAGAGCCTATTTCCACAGGATGTAGTGGCAGCCTTAATGGTAATGTCAAAATAATTTCAAAAATAAACTGTATCTTTATTCTATATGAGCTACAGGAATGTAACCTTAACAAGAAACAAAAAATGTCTCTGTCTTAATTATATTCAAAATATAATTCCCTTTCAAGAGAATAATCTTTACTCACATTGACCTTGAATTCAGTTCCTCAGGTCTTGCATCTGAATTTTTCTCTCCTCTGTCTTCAGATTAACATACCAGGGAAGCTGCACATACCTTGCTTGAATTTGTCTTGTTTAGCTTTCATGTATTTCCCCTTAATTCTGTAAAAGCAAGAATGATATTATGTTTACACAAGGTCCTAGCTCAGTAAAGCTTTTGGACTTAATATTAAATACCTGAGTAATCCCAGTTGAGTCAGGACAATATTTCATAGAAGTGCTGCATATGGTCTAAAGCTGTGGCTTCTGGATTTTCATGCAATGTGTTTCGGCTAAATTTAACATAACCTATTAGGTTAAAAGTAATGTTCTAAATTAAATACTCCAAATTGAATGTTTATTGAATGTTTATCATGAGCATCTCCATGCAAAGAAAAAAATGTGTATTAAAAGAATGGGACTCATAGTCATATCTTTATAAATATTTTGTTAGATGTATCAGTGACAAAACCTGCAGGAAGAATCAGTCTACAGGAATACTCTGCTTTTTGTGTGCAGAGAGCAGCAATGCTGGACTACAACCCAGATTATCAAGACAGTTATCCCTGTGAACTCCTGCAGACATCGTTCTCTGGCTATTACACAATCACCAGCAAAATACCAGCACACAGTCTAACTAGTAAAAGGTGTCCTTTCCTATTATTATTCTTCAGTGTGTATCTCAGTGACACTAAAAAAGGAGGCAAAGGAAAGGACTGCAAGAGCTATCACAGAATCATGGAATATCCTGAGCTGGAAAAGATCCACCAGGATCATCAAAATTCAACTCCTGCCCCTGCAAGAATCTCTCCATATTGTAATTGATAAATTCATAACTGTCTATGCTGCTATTTGCAAATATGCACAAAAAATAACATGTTCTAAGAGTCTCGAGGATTTCCCCTGGCGTTCCAGTCTGGTAAGCACTTGAATGAGAAAAAAAAAGTTGTGGCAAAAAGGAAGTAAAACCCTACGGATTACTGAATGGTAAATTCAGAAGGGAATTTATCTGGAGGGAAAAGTTTGTATACAGTAGGAAAAAATCTTTTTCCTCTCCATTTAGTCCAAGGTGTTTGGGAAATATGTTTTGTGAAGGCCAAAATGCAGAGACCAGAAAGACTGAACAGAAAGGTCAGCCATGAGCAGCAGCAAGAGTTTCATCTGAGAGCCTCCTGTTTTGGAGGACTCATTGCTTCTCTCTATCCCCACTACAGTCTTTTAAATCAAGCTGCATGGCTGCCATCCATACATTCTGGCTTCGTAGGAACACGGACTGCTGACTTGCCAGAGACGTGAGCTGAAGTGTGGGAAGGTTTGTGTCTTATAAAATGGTTCAGCTGTGCCAGGGAAAAGTAATAGCCAAAAATCGGAGGAGTCAGTGTTTCTTAAAATGAATAAAGCAGGGAAATACCTGCTGGAGAGGCCAAGAGCCCCTGATAGCCTCATTCATGCCAAACTGCAAGGCTGGGATATGAGCAGCTCTAGCCACAGCACTGGTGGTCCAAGAAAGCTACTATCCTCACTTTCTGTTGGGTGCTTTTGACTATTATGCAATCCAGATAACAGCTTAAATTAATGAACTCAAAAGTATAATTTAATAATGATTTGGAAACTTGGCAGCATCACTAGTCTTCTATGTTTTCTTAGAGGACAAAGTGGAAAGGCTGCAACTGCCATCTCGATCTTACACTGACTTTCAGTGTGCTTTCAGATACCGTAGTATCTCAAAGCAGACACATTGATAATTCTTACTGTAGTATCTCAAAGCATATAAATTGATGATTCTTCTAAACATCTGTGTTAGAACTAGAAGAATGGAAGAACCAGGTTTTAAGTGGGATACCTGTGCTAATCAAAATGTCAGGCAAAACAACATTCATAAATGCTACAGCTTCCTCTCAGCTGTGTGCTTTGTTCCTAGCAAACTCTAAACTGAAAAATGTAAAACTAAGTAGGATGTTGTCGATGGAACTCATAAAATACTAATGAAACAAGCCAAATTTAAGGCAATCTTTTGTTTCATTTGGTCCATCAAAAGTTAGTCTAAACTATCTTACATTTCCAAGAGAAAAAGCTTTCAGAACAGTATTCTGAACATAGGGAGTAAAAGATGACTTTAAGGAAAAAACAGATCTAAAGAAAGAAAACAGAAGTAAAGATAGAGTGAAGGAAAAGATACCAGGAAGTTTGAACCATTCAGAAGACTTTCTTTTTCCACTAAAGACTTCAGCAAGTCAGTCTTTTACATTGGTAATGGATGGGACATCTGTTACTTTTTGGCCAAGCATATATGACATCAGGACAGGAGAAAGCAAGTAGAGACAATTAGAGGAAACAGAACTAAAAATACTTACAAAATATGTATCCAAGTATGGAATAGCAACACTGTGGAATAGATAAATAAAACACATTTCTTCTGTATTTTATTAAGTGATGACTGGATCATAGAGAAGCATGCCCAGAGGATGCCTTTAACATTTATAAACTGGCATCAAGAATTTAGTTGTGAATGGAGTTTTGTCATGAAAGTACAAAAATTACAGCATCATTGTTCTGATTCAGTTACAAAATAGTCAACTGCCCAATGAAACTCTGTTAGAAGTCCAATTTCACCTTTTTTTTTAATGTATCTTCACAGATGATCAAACCCAGGGCAAAACTGAATAAGCTTTGTTGTGCGACAAGAGAAAGGAAATAACAATAGGATAAAAAAATAAAAATCTTATTTCCACTCACACCCTTATCCAAGACATGGAGCTAACTTCCAGTGGTGAAGGATGAATGCAGCATCCAGTTCAGCCTGACAGCCAGCAGTTCTTAGTGGCTTGAACTGAATCATGGTCTACTGTAAAAGTATGGAATGGCTGCAAGAATCTGTCTCAGTTTAGAGAGAAATGGAATACCTGAGCAGCTTTCCTAACCTGAGCAGAGCCAAACGTCTGCCCACAAATCCTTACCCCTGCATGGATTTCCACTGACATCACTGGGCTGTGGAGGTAATTGTCTGTGCAACCAGATTTATCTGCAGGTTATGGGCCAGAGTTCGTGTCTACCAGGCTGTCTGGTTTGCTATATTCATCTGGGAGACCTTTCAGTGCTGGAATTAAACTTCACTGCTCAGCCCCTAGAAATTTTCCCTTCTCATTCTTCTCCAACTGACTTTTTGGATGGAAAATGTCAAAGAGAACAAGATTTTCTCAAAGTCATACTTCATGAGGTAAGACTTTGGTCTTATCTGGTGCCTGCTGAAATGTTGCTAGGTATATAAAAAGACAGTTACATGAACCAAAAGAACTAAATTCAGATTTAAACTTTAAAGAAAATATTGAAGAGGGATGATAAATTCTACAAATACTCATTCAATACTCATTTAACAAAAGTGGCTTCACCACTTTTGTTAAAAGGTCTCCCTGAAAAAAATTCTAGTCCTATTGTTCCTTCCTATATTTCCAGCAAAGCAGTAAATCAGGATGTGTTACTTGAAAAGTTAGTTAGAGAAGTCCAAGATATTTGATAGCATTTGCAGAGATTTGGCTCATGCTTAAATTATATACTGTATTTAAGTATTCAAGAAAGAGAGATCCATGCCATGATACACAATAATTTTAAGCAGCATGAGGAGAGAGAAGGTATTTTAAGAAAATCATTAATTATGATTGTCATAAACTTGGAAAACAGTTTCCTAAATGACAAAATAATACTTCAAGAAACCTTGTCTTTCATTTCTGCTTAAAAACTCCACAACCAAAAAAACCCTACTAAAGGCCACTCTTCAGGGTGGCTTACTTCTATTACTTACAGACAGAGTGTGCTAATGAGAGAAAAGAGAATAGAAACATTTGGCTTTGAAGATCTGAGCAGTTTTACATTCCCAAGCATCTTGCCTATGATTTTAGAGGGTAGAAGACTTCCCACAGGTTTGCTTTGAACACTTAATTTCTCCTGTAATGGAATATCACCAAGGAGTGTTTCTGTTTCCTCATTATGAGTATGATAATTTTTAGTAAGTAAGAAGCGAGCAATAAAAAATATAGCTGCATTTTTAGGGAGACAAGGAAAAACTGCTGAGAGATAATTAGAATCCCGTACTGTCCACGTAGCACAGATCCCTTTAACAAATACCTTGGTCAATCCAAATACTTGCCTGAATGCTACAAAGATTCTAGCCTTCATGGCTACTCTGACTGACTCTTCACTGTCTCAGGAATTGTGCTGTGCAGACCACTTGGACGCAGGAAGGGCTACTGCGCAAGACAGGAAGCTTTCCTCTTGTTTGAGCAAACAGTGCTTACATTTCTTCTGGCTCTGGACCACACCCAGAGCAGGCTGGGGGTGTAACTGTGAAGGTTCATGCCCTAGTAGCTCTCTTCTTCTGGCACAGGCCTGGGTGACTGCCATCCTGCAAGTGCTGCTCTTCCTGTCTCACTCCCATCTGGCCAACAAGTTACAGAGACTCAGATTGCCAGATTACAACTGTGTGCTGTGAAAGTATGGTTTTTCCATTTAGGTTGCTTGACCCAATGTTTTTGTCATTCTCCAGTCACAATAATCATGAAAGTTTGAAAAAAAACAGAGAATAGAAGTGATGGTTATCCTTGGCTGATGTAGGAGCTTTCCTGTGCTTCTGCAATGGTCACTTTTAATGGCAAAAAAAGCAATAAAAGTTGCAGTGACTGGGAAATCACATGTAGAGGTACACATAAACCACAGGATCCACACTTATATTTCAGTTCCTTACCATTCAAATTTGAGAAAGTTTAACTCTTGACTCAGCTCACGGTGAGGCAGAGGAGAACCAAGACTTTCAGTTCACAACACAGAACTCCATGTGAATGTGAAAATAAAGGGGCCAATCTATTCTCCTTTGCAGTAAAGAGACTTAATGAAAATTACAGTGGTGCTGAGCAGGAAGGCATTGTGAAGGCTGAAATCTGTCTCTTGCACTCTGTTCCCACTCACATGGAATAATAAAACTGCCTCAGAACATCAGATCTGACATAACTGTGCTGTCATGAAGAAACACATCAAAGCAGCAGCTGTAGCTTCAGCCTGGCTTCCTCTCATGCTTTCTTCTGATCTACACTGGGGGGTTGTGGGGGTGACTGAATGCAGAAAAATATGAAATGCTAAGAGAAATGTGTGATATTTATTTAGGATATTCTAAGTGATGGAGTCCCAGACTATTCTTTTGTTGCCACAGATGCCTATTTTCACTCAAATATTTTTAAATTAGTTGCTTTGTCTTTGTCATCTTCCATCTTGCTTCAGAGGAATTTCATAGGGCCTGCCTAGACCCAGCATAAATCAAGAAGCCTCATTTTAAAGTGTCATTGTAATACTGAGCAAGGCTGACTACTAAAAGAAAGTACAGTTGTCAGTGTATATTATAAAAAACCCAACCAAACATGAGAGATTCTCTGAGAAAATTTTAAATTGGGTTTGAGTGGATATAAGCTCAGAGTACTTAGGATGTTATTCAATCAAATTCAGCCACCCAAGGAAGAGTGAAATACTGAAAGGATGTGAAACAAAGTCCTTTTATTCCTTTCTCAAATAAATATCAAGAAAAGATAGGCTAATACAGAACAGATGCATGCATCTGTTCAAATGCTAGAAGCAATGCCTTGTCTGGCACTGAGAAGCTAAATAAGAGAGAAGCTTGATCTCAGTGTCCAAAATACATGAACTATACATGCCAAAAATTCAAAGTGTTGAACAAAATGACTAAGAAAAAAATTAATTCTAAACATCATATTGTGTAAAAAGAGAAGAGAAAGAAGAAATGAAGAAAAGTGCAGAGGCGGAAAGGAAATCAAGATACTTAGAAACTCAGAAACAGCGAGAAATATAGGTAATGGCCTAAATTAAATGGTAGTTTTGCCTGTTTACATCTGACCTTATAGACCCTTATGTAATATTGAATCATGCTTAAATACAGTAAAATTAACTTTTTGTTCCAAGTAGAAAGCTATGGAATACTTAAATGTAAACAAATTAGAAATATTTCTGATTTATTACAAGAATGAGTCTTGGTGTCCCACATGGCAGCATTGAAACATGTATTTTCCACAGAGAGGCTTAATTTCAAGGGGAATAAATAATGGGTCAACCTAAAGAGATTTAAATCAGTATTTGTTCCAGGAACAGAGACAAAAGAAAAAAAAGAAAAAAAAGAAAAAAAAGAAAAAAAAGAAAAAAAAGAAAAA
>JAYDZK010000274.1:30777247-30790624 GCA_034509185.1 Euphonia xanthogaster
TTCCTTTCCTTTCCTTTTCCTTTGCTTTCATAGAGTTTTGGCCTCAGAAGGCTGGCTTTGCCCCGATCTTTCTTGTCACCAGTGTTCCTGCTAAGCTAGTTAAGATGATACTTAAATTCTGGGGCATATGACCCTGAGCCATCAGCATAGACATTAGAGCAACACTTGAGGAAAGTCTAGCACCAAGGCAAGGAGCAGCAGTTTGAATCCCTGGCACTATTTCTGTTTTGCCTATATGGTAAAGATTTGGTGCCCTGTGATCCTGCCATCCAGCAGAATTCAGTATCTGAAAGCCTTCCAGCTTCCTCCTGACAGTAGCAGGCTAGGTTCTGAGCAACTCTTCCCAATGAATAAGTATTTCCTTTCCTATTTTCAAACAAAACTGTTATCTTTTAACCTGAGCACTGGAAAATTAATTAAATCCCCATCTGTTACATAGTCACACGGGTTAAAAACATTTTTACATGCTTCTAAAATTGTCTTCTAAACTGTGCCTGCAGTTTTAAAACTAGTAGTTGATATATGGGCATATGCAATACACAGCCAAAAGGGAGAGAGCAGCTCACATTTATGAGATGACATTTTAGAAATTTTGATGTGCTATTATCATATTACTCTGAAAGAAATCTTGTGCATACTCAAATAGCTTTATGCAACTGGACCACATAAACAGCCTAAAGTCCATTGTCATGCTTAAAGTTTGTTCATATTCTGAGCTGACCTCACAGTGAAATTCAAAATCAGAAAGATTTAGAGAGCTTCAAACAGCCCTCATATAAATAACACAAGCCTCTCAAACTCTGTAACAAGCATTGCTTGTTCAGGAAGCTGAAGTGTTTATTTAAAGCTGCATGTACATACATGAAAAATTCAGACCATATTAAATACCCTATTTCATATCCTGCTTTGCTAATCAGTTGTCTATCTTGGATGAAAATAACTGTTGATTTACTTGTGAACTTTGCTTAAGACATTCCAGGCTGAGGCTAATACCACAAATAATACAAAATATGAAAGATAAAATAAGCAGACTTGGAAAAAAAAAGCACTCAAACTTTGCATTTTTTTCTCAAAATTAGTCACGCAGAAAGTGCTCTGATTCTCGAACCATGTTTTTCTTACTCCCAGCCAAATCAACAATTTGCATTATTCCTAGTGTTCAGCATGTGAAGCAGAGCACACAGATGTATGCCTGTCAGCTTTTCCAGTGCAACACACAAATATTTTCTTTCCACAGAACTAGGTCCTTGACTCAGTGTCTCAGCAAGCAGCCGTTATTCATTACAACACAACACAGATGTAATTCAGATTTCATTTACATTGCTTTCATTCACTGAGTCAAGCTGCACGTTTAGATGAGCAGAATTCCATGCCCATAATATGTTTTATGGAAAAGAATGGAAAATTACTGAGGTTTTTTAAGGCTTACAGAGATGGCTTTTGCAGCATGCCTAGTCTAACTGTGCCTCATTTGAAGACCCTAATAATGCTGTTTGTATGTATTTCTGACAGCACTGTGACATACAGATCATAATGTTGGAGATAAAAGTGTGTTACCCCACGCAACCTTTGCTATCACTATGCAAACAACAAGGTTATTTCCTTTCCCTTGCCTCAAGACCATTGAATAGTCTGGGTGGGAAACTATTTTGGCTTTGCTTCTTTTGCCAAAGGCTTATAATAATGATGGATAAAATAAAAACAAGAGCAGAATTAGTTGTGAAATTATAAAGGATAAAATCTAAATCAATTTCTGTTTTGTTAGGTAAAATTCCTTACAGCCAGCAGAAGATTGGGTTTAGCAATGTTTGTATTACCCTGTGTAACTTCTGCAGCCCAACCATCATATAGTGGGTTTAAGGTATTTCCAGCCATGACTTCGAATAAAACTGGATCTTCATCTCTGTTAAAGTCAAAGTAAACACCACCCCTGCCCTCTGCTCTTATTTGGGTTTGATTCAATCTGCCTTTAATCAAGGTCTCCTTCAGCTAAAAGATCTTAAGCAAAGTCGGAAAATCTGAATTAATTCATGAGGATTTGTGCCTAACATGACATCAGTATGTAACATAAAATAATTTACTTTCAGTGAATTTTAGAACATTTTTGTGCTTCCACTTGCAAGCATGAGAATCAAAATTCCTTTAATGAAAGATATAAGAGGAATAGGGTTTGAAAAAGACATTCCAAAACAGTTCTGAGAAGATAGACTACAGAACCCCGCATCAGCATTAAGATGTGCTGGGAGCAGTGTGAGGCACAGCTGGGAGCAGTGTGAGGCACAGCTGTTCCAGAAGGCACAGAAGGACTCACTGCTTCTTTGGACACCAGCTAAAGTTCTCAGCTAAAGTTGATACTGGATATCAACTGTAAAACTGTAAAACAGCAACCACCACGGATGGTTAAGGCTATCTGAGAGTCCCTGTGGTATGAAAGACTCTTACTACTTCCAGCAAGGAATGTGGAGGTATCTTAAATTGTGCTGCATCTTGCAAAAGCAACTGCTTGCTCTCACCTCCTGCCTCTCCTGAAGGTGACAGGTCTGACTCTAAGCTGCCCCCAAAGCATCTTCCCACCCTGCAGCACATCAGGGCTCCCACAGAGCTCCCTGTGAGATAGGTACAAAACCATGGCAAAGTCCTCTATCATTTAAGACAAACTGCCTTTTTCATTCTATTCCATACAGTACAGATTAATGGAATTTTAGGAGGGGATGCAGGCCCAGAACAGTTCCATAAACTCCACAGCACTAACTTTTACTGTTCTGAAGCACAAAATAGGGATTTTTTCTGGGTGAAGACCAGGCAGTGTCAAGTGTTCTCCAGTACACCAGGCACCTCTCAAACTCAGTAACAATTGTGTAGCTGCTAACAATTGTGTAGTAACTATTGTGTAGCTGTGACCCTGAGGTCAAGTATTTCCACCTAAGTAACAAAGTTACTTCATTTAAACCAAGGGGAATGATTTTCAATCTCCTTATGCCAAGGACAACAGCTGAAAGCTAAAAAAATTGAGTGGCTGTTCAAAAGTGTTCTGAGGAGTGAAAACCTGCTACAGGCTATCACCTTCAACGATGAGCAAATGTGAGCAATGTGTACAATGTGCCAGATGTTCCCTTTCAGGTCTTCCAGGTGAGGGAAAGACAGGATTTAACCAAGTGCTCTTTCACCTGGAGGCTGTAGATGCTGTGAATCATCTCAAGCATGTGCCACAAATGGGAAGGATCAGTACCACTCCCAGGAGAGATTTGGGTGGCTCATCCTATCAGCAAGGATGTGGAAAGTATGTAAGAAAATGGTAATACCACATTATTTAGGAGAGATAGTAACTCAGATGTGGGGAAACACCTGAGTTCCAAATCCATATTTCATCATAACTATAGGCCAGTGAACAATATAAGAAACTTCCTACTGAAACCCAGCTCATAAATGTAAGTGAATGAATAAAATAACCAACTAAAATTCCCTGAGGTTCACAATAAAATGGGCCAATTAGTGAATTTATTACTACTATTAAAAATATCTTTAAAGAGATCTTATACCACTTTTCCCTTACAGGCACCCTATTCTACTTTCTCTGCCTATTTTAGCAGTATTAATATCAAAAGTTCTGATTATCTAAACATAGATAGTCATCCATAAGATGCTAAAACTGATTTCATGAAGTCCTTTCATTTTGTCTTAAGTAAGCAAAAGGAAATTAACTCTTCAAGACATAGGATTTTTGCATTAAATTTCTGTATTTAAATAATGCTCAACACAGTGACTGTCCAAGCTGCAGACAGTGTAATGAGCAATTTGGTCACATATTGCTAGTTTAGTGTAATAAAAACAAATCCTGCACAGCAAAACCCTGCACTAATGCCCCTAAGGAGATCAAACAGACTATCGATCCCATCTCCACTTGTATCTTAAAATTCATATAAATACTCAGAAATTGAGAAGTTAACAAAGAAGGCCCATAACTGGTAAGACGTGCCTAGATCAGCCCTGAGTCTTTGCATAAAATTTGCTACCTTTGAAATAATTAGAAAAGAAAACTTAAGAGCTACATTTTCACAGACTAAGGAGTAACCTCTCAACACTTAAGGTTATTTTCAGAGGAAAGATTTGATGTAACGTTATTCTTCAGCCTTCCCTGGCAGATATTTTATAATATAAGCCTATAATCCAGCCTTAAGGATTGGCAAGCAAATGTTAAGTATGCTGTTACCTTTTGAGGTTTAACTTATAAGGCCCAGTAGAAAGAATCTTTTCTTCCTTCAGAACTGTTTATCTTTCATCAGACATCTTCTGCAAACATGAAAAAGTGATGGCCGAAGTTCCAAACCTAGATTGTGTCTACTTCTTCTGCAACTAATCAGTCTATGGATGAGTCATAAACTGTAGGGGATCCTCTGTCACTCCAGAAATCTACATGTCCTGGAATGTCTTTGGAGTTTTTTAATTATAAAAATTAACCAAGTTAAAGATTTCTGTATTTACTGAACTGTTGTGGGTTAAGTGGTAGCCATCTGCTGTTTTGTGGGAGGTTGCCTGTTCATTCATTCATGAAGATACCTCTCCCTCTTGTTGCACTCTTGCAGAAACTGTATATTTGGCCAGTTGGTCACAGCAAAACACTATATTCAAGATACAAAAAAATCCCAGGGAAAAACAGGCTTCCATCATACAATAAAGCTTCTCTATCAGATCAGAGCTCCAACTATTCTGACTTCCATCTCCCATGCTTGTTGATGTCACTTGCTTCCAAGAAAAGCATAAAGAATTCTTGCAGAGCAGCTACAGAATAATAGACCATCAAATTAATCTCTCCTCTTGATTTGACATTGCCAAAGTTTGTTTATATACAACTTTATATAATTCCTTCCAAACCTTGTTTCTTGTTGTGCTGTATTGTAAATGTTTTGATAGCTTGTTGTGTTGTTGTTTCTTGTTGTGCTGTATTGTAAATGTTTTGATAGCTGTAATTTACTTCCAAGACTATCAATTAAAGTCTGTGAAAAGTTTATCATCCTTCAGTAGGTTTTTTCCTGAAATTTTAAGAAGAATATTTTAGGAAGCAAATAAAAGAGTATAAATTCAGCATATTGAAAACTGTCTATGATAAAATGTCATTAGTAGCCCTCTCTGCATGCCATGCATATATAACTGAACAGAATGGAAGTGGGTACTCAATTTCTGTTCTGAACACTGCCTGTTACTACATTTAGCAGAGTAATTAATTCACTGAAAGCCTACTTTCATTAATTTATATATAATCAATCTTTACATGTGTTTCTAGAATGACTAGAGCATTAACAGTTTAACAGTAAAAAGGGGAAAAATATGAATATTTTAATTTTTTGTGAATATATCAGATGATTCTCTGTAATAAAATAACATTAAACTCCCCACTAAAAGTCACAGGTATCCTTCTTTCAACTGCTTCTCTTCTATTGCAACGATCAGAGCAAACATGCTGGTTTACCTCCACTATAGTTATCTACCTCAGTTGTATTTCCACTGCCTTCAGTGGGCACTCTAAAGAGGGCTCTGTCCTGCCACTTACACTAAGGGCAAGGGGCTCCTTGATGTAATTTTTTAACCTAGCTATATGCAAAATTTTGTATTTTCTCAGTTGCAATACTCTTTCACATTGCCTTCGTGGAGAAGAGTAAGTAAATTTGGTATACAGGCATGCCAAACACCATGAAATATGATGAAAGAAAATTAAATTCTTTCAAATTCCTCTGCATTAAATACAAAATGAAATTTATGTACTAAATGAAGGGATAAAAAAATATAATTAGTTACAGAGTTCAATTGTGCATATCTACATTTCCATGTAAATTGAAGCACACACTGACTCAGCTAATGTACTTTTTGGAGTATCATCCAAAAGAATTGATTAAAGTTATCAGAATTACACACCTGCATCTTTCAAACAGACTCCTTACCAAAAAGTTGTGTCATTCATCTTGTCAGAAAAACGTTTGGGCCAAGGACTCCCACAGCAGGCAGATAATTGATACTTGACAGAAAGGAAAGGGTGTAATATTCACAGCAGAATATCCTCTCACAGAGCTGCAGACCTCAAAGGGAAAGTATCTTGAGCTCTTGATATTCATCTTGAGTGAATGAGCCTCACTGCTTAAAATTGTTAGAAACTGAAAAACACATGGAGAGACACATTAAAAAGACACTGTACACTGAGAACTCGATATTTTAGCAGGCTGTATTTACTATTTTAAGGTAAAAACTAATTTAATTTCTGGTGGGTTTTCCTTCAGTCAGAAAGAAATCTGGAGTAGTTAGAGATAGGTATGAAGTGAAGAGGGTGATGTCATTTTGGAGCTCTGAAGATCCTCGAGACAGGAGTCTGAGCTACTTGGCTTTTCCTTCAACATAAACAGATGGGATACAATACAACATGCTTGGATTTACTCTTGCTAAGTCACAGTTTCTCTCTTTAGAAACCTTTTTCCATTGGATGACAGTCTTCTTTCTGTTCACATGCTTTGGTCTTTCTTTTCTTAGGTTGGTTCATTGAATTTTTTTAAATTAATTTCTTTTCCGTCAACTTCCACTTTTTTTCCATTTATTCCAAAAATACTAAAATGCTTTAAACAATCTCCTTATCTTCTAACATGCTCTCTACTTATTCCAACATTTTTTTTGCCATGCTCCTTAGGTACAAATGAAGTTTTTAAGGAAAGAGTTTAGAAAAGCGAGGAATATACAAAGGAACCCACCATAAACAGAGTCCCACTTTAATCATGGTACCCACAGAAGCCAAGAGAATGCAACAGTAGAGACTGGAGAGGAGCAAGTTTCGTTCCTTTTTCTCCTCAGGGATTCTTAGAGGTTCTACATTTGAGATGTCCCTTCTCTTATTTTCTAAATTTAACATTCACACCCTCTTCTCAATCTCTCAAAACACTCTTATTTCATAAAAAAAATTGCGTACTCCTCATTTAAAACTTATGCCAAAGCTTTCATCTTCATGCTGTGCTTTTGCCCTTGTTTCCCTGTACTTCAGAATAAAACATCTCCTTTCCACAAGTGTGAACAGAACTTAGGTGGCCTGCCAGAAAAATTCTAAGTGAAGTAGGTTTGGATACAGTAGTAAAAAGGAAAAAGCACTCATAATACCTCGGTGATTGATTTATTTTTTCTTTAGTGAACCTGTTCTCCTTCAAATCCAAAGAATACCTTTTTATCCACATAATTTTCTGTAAGCTATGATTGCTGCCACAGTAGATCCTGAGAACTTTCTTTAAAAGGAGAGCAGATGAATTCTGAACAGTGTTTCTGCTTTGCCATGTGACACAGAAATTGTTTTCCTCAAGAATTCTAAGATACTTTTTTAGTGATTAAACAAAAAAACCCTGCTTTCTAAAAAATTTATTCAGTTTATTAAGCATTCTTGATAGTCTCCAAATTTACGTAAAAAAAAACCCCTGGGGTCCCTGATAGAATTTTTGAAACAATTTTTATCCAATGGTTACATAAAATGACTGAAAGTTAAACTCAAACATGAGGGTGGAATCCATCACCCACACTGGCCAATGGGTCCGTTCCATTGACCTCAGGAAAGCATGATATGGTCTAAAAGTTGGCTTTTTAGGAAAAAATAATTTAGCTTATGAGAAGATTAATTAGATTTTAGAATAAAGTAAATGGATAGAAGCGTTAACTTCCTCTTCTAAAAAGGCAGATATTCTCCTTTACCTGTGAATGCTTCTTGATGAAAATGTTTAAATACAGTTCTATTAATAAATTATGGCCCCAGTGAAGCACTAGACTAGATGTAAAAGAAAGAAAAATTGGGTCCTTATGGACAGATAAATGTTTATATTGTAGAAGAGCTGCATGTCTGGTACAGTAGTATTTCCTTATCAGGTTGAGATATTGCTAAATTAATGCTTCGTTCGGGGGTTTTTTATCCCCTCCCATGTCCCCTCCTGCTTGGCTTTGTCTTTTATAAACTGTAGGTACATTTCCCATTTTAAGATCATGTTAAGTCACCCAAAACTGACAGGACTTAAGCATAACTCTTCTATGTAAGTACACCCTCAAAATAATTTTAAATATATCTAATTTTACATATAAAAATGGTTCTTCTGTAAAACATTAATGCCATTGATCATAGCATTAATGTTTTACAGAAGAACCTTTCAAGTGAAGTAGATTTTTACAATTAACATGTATTAATAGGAACAATTATGCCTCCTAAACTCTTTTGTGGAACAGCCTCTAGTGGAAAATAAGAATTAGAATGCATGACAGTATTAAGCAAGTATTCCCATTTAGCCTTGTTTTGCTCCACCTATTTTAGGGCTTATCTCTTTTTATAGCTGTTTAAAAATAAGCACTGCTTGTTTACTATAATAGAGAAAAATAGAGCAACCAATAGACTAAAACAAAGATAATAAAAAAGGCCGGAGAGTTTGCATTTAAAAGTGTAACTGTGGCACGCCAACATTTGTAGAGTTGGTTTTTCTTTTCCAAATTCCAACTGGCTGTGCTGGAGAAACATATCAATGTAGCATCTTGCAGAGGATTACTCAGAGCCATGGAAATCACACCAGGTAGGACAGAACTACAAACTATCCATTAGATCTTTGCACTCAGGATATTTACTCATGTCTATCATATTATCTACTTATGTATCAATTTATTGTTGCTTCTTATACTTGCAGAGATTTATGTGATTCAGGCTGCCCAGTAGACAGCTGGGATTTAATTTTTCTTTTCCTTCACTTAATTTCTAAGCATCACTGGCTGCATTCTCATAAGCTTTTGTGATTAGAGGGACCAAGATTGGTCTCCAGTTTTGCCAAAGTACTCAGATTTCTTCCTTTACACATAAATTGCTTTTTTTTTTCTTTTTTTGGCCCTCTCTTTCCATCCAAGGCTGTTATAGACCACTTACACTCTAAAATGTTATATGGTAGACTCCTGATGAAAAATTTATTGCTCTGTGATTATTACTGTCATTTTATTTTACTAGTTACACTTTCTTGGGGTTTTTTTTGGTAGCAATTTGCAACTGTGAGCATGAGAAGATTTCTGCATACCCAAATGTCTCCAGAAAATAAGAGGATAATCTGAGGGGAGGAAGGCCTGAATTCCAAAGACAAGTACCACAAAAAATAAAATGGGTACCAGGGTTGTAAACATCTCATTTTCCCCTGGTTCATGCCTGCGCAGCCCATATGTACAATGCTAATGCATGTGTGTTTGTTAGACCAGCCCTTTGGAAAAATGCAACTTTCCTAATGGTCTGTTATCTGAAATGAGCTCACCACAAAAATACTTCAGCTGCTTTTAGCTTAGGGAGGAATGGGCAGAGTGTGGCTTTTAAAGATCTGAATAGATGACTGATCATCACCAGCACCAGTCTTTATTCTTAGTTGGATTAAATGAGTTTCTACCTGCTTCCATCTCTTCCTCAGTTCAAGAACTCTTTTTTCACTTAAGGTCTGGTACTTTCCACAGTTATCAAACATCCATTACATTTGCATTATTTTTCCTTTCTTGCATGCCAAATAAATGGGAATTTGGACTCATTCTTATATAATATCTCCCCCAGCTGTCATTTATGAATCTTTTTCAGAAGACCTGTGTATGTTTGCTTTGAAATCACTATTTTCTCCTAAACTCCCATTAGACTTTCCCTCAGGTCAACGTATCATAATTCTCATTTTTGTCAAAGCTATGCCAGTTTGATCATCCTCTAAAACATTCATGTTGCTGTGAATTCTTTGATCATTTTTACGAACTTAGATAGTGGTAAATTTTGAAAACCTAACCCATTCCACCACTTCTGTACTCCGACATTTGATGAACTTGCGTAAGACATTTCTACAGATTGTATTTACCAATGTTCCCATTTAGTCTAAAGATTATCATTCTAGTATTATTTACTTAGTTTTTCATCTGCTTTCCCTTTACTCTTTGTCTCCCCTCAGCAGTGTCTTATTCTACACTCACAGAAAGGTTGTAAGGCCTGCCAAAGTCTGGACGAGAAGGCAATGACATTAGCTTTCTACATTTATGGTTCTTTGGGAAAGTTGAAAATTCCTATTTATTTTAATCACATCCGATAAATTCTGATATAGGATCAAAAAGCTAAACGGAGTGACGCAGACACACAGAGAAGACATGAATCTGCAGGCACCTGTGTCCATCTGACTGGCTGTCCTGATCATGGCTGCATGGTCATGCTGCCTCTCAACTCTCTGCATCCTTGCTGACAAGGCGTGAGTCTTTCTTGTCTTAGTTCAGCGTGCAAGCAGCTTGTGAGAAACCTCAGAGGAGGGATTTCTTGGAAATCAGGATGAGAGTAGAAGAACAGCAGCCAAGAGTCAGGCTGACCTAGCTTTAAAAACCTTGCATTTTACATGTGAAGAGGCTGTGTGAGTTCAGCCCTGTGCTGTCAGCTGGAAGAAAAGCATCATCAATCCACAAAGTGAACAGATCTAGTGGGTGCTCCATGTCTAGTTCTATATAAAACCAAAATGACTCTGTTTAAGTAACTCATAGTTTTTAATTTTTATTTACTAACCTAATATGTTCTGCATCCCATAAACAGTGTTCCTACCATCTATAATGTGTTGTAACAGAACTCTGCAGAAAGAATTTTAAGCAAGAGATTTTGCTGCCTGTGGTATTTTGCAATCTCATTGTGTTGTTTCTTAGCAGCATATGTGTTATGTAAAGAATGCATTTCTGCATCTTATGCTTCCTTTTTGGAAGATATTACAAGCAGCCAGTGGATACAAAAGGCACTCTCTCTTGACCAGGGAACTAATTATTATTGACAGACTACTGGAGGAAGCCAAATTCAGGGCTGGATTATTCTCAGCAATATTTGAACCAACTTTTTTTTTTCTTTCATTCTTTAAATATCTCAAATGACAAACCTTCCATCACTCACAGTAGAATTTTTCCAAACAAGTACAAACCAAACTAATCTGAAAATTAAGCTAATTTAAATAAAATAAATTTTTCTTCCATGCAGCTTGTTATGGTAGAGGGTCAGTCTTTTGGTAAAAAAATTCCTTGTGCATAAAGGAATTTCCACAGCTTTGTCAAGCATCTCCAATCTACAAATATCAACACCATAAAAATGCAAAATGAACTCAATGAAAATCAGACATGTATATTTCATTTTCTTGACAGTTTTTCAAATTACTTTTCCCTACAGATCTCACAGAACAAGCAAGCTTTTTAAAAACAAAAGCCTGTTTTGACTCTGAGATTATATGTTTTATCAAGTTAAAACAACAAAAAAATCCCAATATCCTCAGCTAAAGTCAGGTTTAAAGGCCAGTTCAAAACACATTTCCCTCTGTGGTGCTCCTCACACTGATGCTTTAGTTTCTAAGGGCTCTCTGGAGCTATTTTCTCCTGTTTCAGACTATGTCTGTGTGGCATTTGCCTTGCATTTTGAAGAGAGGCCTGACTAAAGCCAAAGAAAAATCTATGAGAACAGTTCCAGCAATGCACAGCAGTTCTGTGCTGCCCTTTGCCAAACTGAAGCCAGCTGTGCTGACCACTGGAGAACACTTGCAGGCTGATCTCTGCCCTGGGGAAGTAACCACACTTTCCCCACCTGTGCTAGGAGAAAATGCAGGAGTGAGCAAGGGGCTCACTGCAAACCCTCATCCAGCATCACCCAGGGCGCAGCTCTGCCTGCTTCCCTTGCGGAGCTGAAGAGGGGGCAGCTCCCACAGGGAATGGTGAGGAAAACCTCTCCACAACATGATGTGAATGCAAAAAGTTTTATGGAGCTTCCTTGGCAAAGGTCAGGCAGCTGTGCTCACATCCACTCCTTCCCTTAGTTAGGGCTTATTTTTATTTTTTCTGACTAGTGACTTACAATATCAGAATTTTTATTTTTTTATACGAGTGACTTACAATATGAGTTTTCAGCTTACAGTCAAAGGAGGATAATTCAAAGAGCAGCTGCCAGCAGTTTTACTTCATACTGGCCCACACCTAATCACTTTGTCATACAAAGAAGAAATGCTGCAAGAAATGTTTCAGCCAAGAAATGTTTCAGCCAGGCCCAAAACTGTTGGCTTAAGCTACTTCAAAAGTGATTTACACTTGTTTTTACACAATGGCTTCTGCAAAAAATTGTGCTTCCTAACATGATTGCTCTTTGAAAACATATTCCAGCCTGCATCACCTTTGCACTGAGTTTCAATGGATTGATTAATAGGCGCCAAGTGATGCCTGGCCACAGCAGCCAATGGCTGTGCAGAGCTGCAAGTTAAACTTGAAGGGTCTTGTTTCACAGAGTTTTAACCATCAGCCAACACTCTCAGAAGCTCTAATTTACATAAATTAGAATTATCCATCTAGCACTACAGTATCTTGAACACTCTTAACTCCTTATATCAAGGATATTTTCCTGATGAGGTAGCAGTGGAAAACACAATGCATTTATGATGCTGATGCAGAAGTACAGATACTGCCCTGCACAAGGGCTCACAAACACATAGACACACTTCAGACCATGCTGGTAACATCATCTTGATCACATCTGCACCAGGTGTATCACCCCACTGTTCCACTTTTAGAAGTTTGTACAGTTCTAGCTATTTAAGTAGAAATCATCCAAAACAAAACTCTCTCAAACGAGTATGGAAGCATAATAAGGAACAATCTTGGACAAAATGCTTCTTTCACGTCTGAAAGCAAAGCAAAGCAGAGGAATAATGCTTATCCTTTGAAAGCCTTTCATGTCACCAACCTAAGGCAAAAAGTGTGGAAATTTGGCAGGACATGGCCTAACACATTTCACTTTTCTTGTGAATACCCACCACAGCTTGCTGAACACAGAAACATTTCAAACACTAAACCTGCACATGTTTATTGGGGTTTGCTTCACTGTCATTACTCCAGAGACTCCATCTGTCCTGGAATCTGGCCAAGGATCCAACAGGGATCCTCTGCAACTGGTCTCTTCAAAGTCGTGGCACTGAAATGAAGTTTTTTCAATCTCGTATTTTCAGTTATTCGTACCAGTCATTGAACTAATAATTCAAAACAATTGTTATAATCCTTGTTAAACTGTTATCAACACCTCTGCAGGAAACACAGTGCCCAGCATGGCCTGATTGATCTTAATCTGTGCATGAAGAGGGTTCCCATGTGCTTGAAAGTCCCTGTTGCACCAAGAAAACATGAACTACTTAAAATATAAGCATGGCCCTTGATGGCTCTGTGCTCTCTTCTTCAGGAAAGTATTGGAAGATTTACAGGGACCATCTGGACCTAGTTTTGTTCTTATCAAGCAGCAGAGGCTTGTGGGCTCTTTTTCTTTCTTTCTTTCTTTCTTTCTTTCTTTCTTTCTTTCTTTCTTTCTTTCTTTCTTTCTTTCTT
>JAYDZK010000274.1:30790724-30816095 GCA_034509185.1 Euphonia xanthogaster
CAGTGCCCCTGGGCACTCCCTGGCTCATTGCTGCCAGTGCTGCTCACCTGCTGCTCACAGCTGAGCCCACTGGGGATTCTAAGTTAGCTGAGTCATAACAGGTGTGGAGACATCAGAGCAGCAGGGCCATTAGATAAAAATGAAATCATCAGGTTTCTCTTAATACATGGGTTGGGGGGGGGGGGGAGGCATTTTAAGGCCTAAATAAATGTACTTTTCTTTTTCTGCATGACTTGGATCTGCAGGTGACCCTCTTGTACCAGAAGCCAAGACAGGGTGGGAGAAGTTGGCATCTTGTAGCTCTCCCACATGGACTCTATATCATCTCTGTAACTAAATTGTCCTCCCAGAATAGTCTGGCACCTCCCACAACCAGGAATTGTGAAGTGAAAAGGGACATGCATAATCCATTTTATTATCAGCATATTTCCCCCCCATTCTTCAGACTTTGTTTCCATGTGCAGTCATGTCTTAGATGTCCCAGCCCTGCACCAGATCGACTGCTTTCATGGGTGTTGCCTCGTGTCTCCTCAGTCCCTGGAGCACTCTAAGTAGATCAAGAATGGATGAGAAGATGTAAAAAACAAGTGTTTCCCACTACAGACACGTGGTCATGGCCATTCAAAGATGCACCATCTGATAACTACTGAAGATATGGATTTGTCATTGCGTAACAATCAGAATAGGAGAACAGATTTCTCCAGGGCTAAGGTTCTGAAATATTTCAAAACCACTTTATTTCCATTAAAGTAACTGAGCATTTGAATCTATTGCCTAAGTGAAAATACACTTCAAAAATCCCTGTGTACTAAGAGAAACATCACTGCTTGCTGAAGATGGATAAAATGAGCAGAATGTGTAACATCCACTTGAAAAACACCGAACAAAACCAAACAGTTAAGAAGTAAAACACTGGCTTTTTACTTATTCTGAATAGCTTTCTAATTTTACCCTGTGAAAATGCTCTGCCCTGACACTAGCACTTCTGAAAATGAACAGAACACACAAATTGACATGAATATATCCTACAGCATATATTAAACTTTATTAAAGAAAAAACAGTGAAAACTTCCAGGAAAAAGGGGTCATGTTCTGCCTTAGTTTTGGTTTGGAATTAATGAGCACCCACAACTATTTGTGCCTTTGCCTTTAGAGCTGGAGACTGCTCACACTCACATTACATTTATTTCTGCTGTACACCTGAGGGCTGGGAGGCTGAAAGGGCCCCTAACACATCTCCCTTCATTCCAGAGTGCACTGCAGTTGCACTTAGAGTTGATACCAGCCATGGAGCACTTAGACACTGCACAAACTGAAAGCACATTTTTGGATGCTTTTCTGTGAATAGCTCACTGAGCTGTGAGAGTTTGTTTACAGAGTTGCTCAGCAGCTTCACTTTCCATTGAGTTCAGTTGCTGGCTACTCAGGTCCCCAGTTTACAAAGGGAGGAGAGATGGAAAAGAGAGTATGGACACTGTTACAAGAGCTATACTGCTAAAGTTTTGTAATATTTAGATCTATTCTGAACAGGTGTTTCAGTTAATTTCTAAATATTTAACTTAAAAAGATTGGTCAATTTACTTAGTAAAAGCAAATAAAATTGTAAGTCTCTTGGGATTTTCAAAGCAGCAGAGCCAGTTCTGTGTCCAGAATCCATTGAAATTTATTGATATTTAACTGTCTAATTTCCCTCAACTTTACTGAAAACACCAGCCTTGCATGCAGCTATGGAAAAACTGAAGCATTTACTGCTAGCTATGCCATCATCTTAAAACAACTTGCTTCTGCATTTTACTCTCAGCAACTTTTCATTTTTTTACTATAGTGTCATCCAAGTGATAAAAGATTTTATCCCTACATGACACGGAATAAAATTATAGTAACTCTGAGGTTACAGATCCTTAGGAGTACTCTGGACATCCTTAGGGTTAGAAACTTGACAGTAGAAGTGAAGATTTATGCTGCAGGACAAGTAGAAAAACCTGATCATTCCTGTACTTTGGGCATTTGTCAGATAGTTTCATGGATGATTTTTAGACTGTGGAGGAGTGCCTTGGGCACGTTCTTGTGGGAACCCATTGTATGTTTATTGGTGTGAATTTAACTTGAGAAACAAGATAACTCTGTTTATTGTGAGAAGGGATTATGGTGAGAACTCTTCTGCTGCTGCTAAATTATGTTGTTTCTCACTATCCCAAGAATAGGAAGAGGACATAAATCTAAACTTCTTTCTCAAAATTGCTTCCTGAGCCCATCATTCTTCTTATAGGGAAGCATGGGGGTTGTACCCCATCACACATATGGCACAGTAATTCTAATGCATCCACATGGAGAAACACAATACCCACACAGAGAACTTTTGTCTCAGGTTTACACTACAGAGTGTAAATCTGCCCCTAATTCTCTGACTTAATAGAGTGTGTCTACTCTTATAACTCATAAAAAAATGTGATACTAATAGCCGTAAATAATTATCTAATACCACAGAAATTTTCAAGATAATTCACATAAATGTGAAGATTTGTTATGTTTGAGTAGTGTCACTGCTTTGGGAAGGGACTATCACATATCCAAACCAGCAATATTCCTAGCGAATGCAAACTTTCTTCTAGATTCACTAAAGAAATTATAAAAGTTGGCTATGTGCATAAAATGGCAATTTTTGCAAGTCCTGTTTGACACAAATACACTTGGCCGTCTCAGCACGAGTTCTAAATCTGCATTTTCACTCAGACTTTAGGCCATTGCCTAACCTTGGCACCCATCCTCCCCTTTACTCCAGATGAGATGGACTCGAGATACCAGAGCAGTGTGACTCACAGAAACTCCTTCCCGCATGAAATCCCCAGTGCTGCTGCCTAGCATACAGCATGGATCCAAAAGCCCTTCTGGGCCACTTGCCAGCACTACAGTTAGCCCTGAGCTTAAGATCTCTGGTCAGAGAGGAAAGCCAAGGAGTATGACTAAGCCAGTGTTAGGAACCTCTTTTTCTATCACCACGTCTAACCCCATAGCACCAGCCCCTTCTGACACTGTCAACCCCCACTCATTAGCTACAACACAGTGTTTCTAATTGAAAAGTTAATTCTTAGCTCCCCCAGCAAGTGAAATTGTGACCCCTAGTCGTTGTCCTGTATTTATCCATAAAGCAGTTACTCTGTCACGAGGCCCAGGTTTGGCACTAGCTCACATCCACCTCCAGAGGTTTCCCGAGTGTTTCACAATACTGGTTAGGTCCTTGCTGTCCTGAGTCTTTAATCACAGCATTGCAGATAAACTAGAGAGACTGGATTCAGGCAAGAGGCCTGATTTATCCACGTGGACAGCTTTTCCCTTTCGTGGACTTCTAGTTCTGCAGCATGTGACTTGTCTGAACACTAATTTCTATCCAGCAATATAATGATTTTCCTCTAATCTGAAATTCTTGGCAACTAAAAGAACCTAATTAGGGTGTTTCTGTTGACATTTGTTCTTTTTCTGTGAGAGGGAAATATATTTCAGTTTTGTGCAGTTCAAACTCCTCAAACACTGCCAGTTAAAATACAAATTTGAACCTAACTGATCATCCTCTCTGGGCAATGGAATTAGTTGTAAGTCAAACATTGTGACACAAAACTAGGCAAGCAGCTTCACATGGAGCTGCTCCTTGGCCCTTGTCTGCATTGAAGTTAACCCTATGGCTAATCTTAGCCTTAACCTTCATCAAAGGCCAGCAACTGCTACCACTACAGACAGAATAAACCCATTGGGTCTAAATAAAACCTATAATCTCATTCTGAAAAAAGAAAATCTATCTATCTATCTATCTCTATCTATCTATCTCTATCTATATCTATCTATCTCTATCTCTATCTATCTATCTATCTATCTATCTCTATCTATCTCTATCTCTATCTATCTCTCTCTATCTATCTATCTATCTATCTATCTATCTATCTATCTATCTATCTATCTATCTATCTCTCTATATCTATATATCTATATCTAGTTTTGATCACTAGCCCTAAGCTGAAGCTTTTTTTCACTAGTCCTCTAGAGGACAGAAACTAGAACTAGCCCTACTGTTGCCAGTTTCTAAACCCATATAATTACCTTAGTTTATAATCTCCTGCCATCTGAATCCAAAACCTCAGCAAAATCTCACCTACATTCATTGAACATCGTGTGTTAAACATCTTTACTCTTGGCACCTCATTAAAGCAGCTGAATAAATTGACTCAAAATAAAAGAGCTACATTTTGAAGAATCTGCCTTTCAGACTCACAGTCACAAACAAACTAAGCAGAGGGAATGAAAGAGAACGTCCATTTGTCTCTCTTGTTTCCACCTCTGACAGAAGCTCACAGGTTGTGCAGCCTGCAGAGACCTCTACATTGCCAAGCTGACAAGGCTCATTGGTCTGTGGGTTGAGCCAGCACTGCAAACCTCCAGATCTGCCTGGGAGCCTTACAAAGAATGGGCCCTACCAGCTGGCCAGGGGCAAAGAAGTGACTGCGTGGCAACCTAGCCTGCCAAGATGACTTTCTGATTTCAGGTGATTCCTCACTGGGATTTCTTCTCTTACTCTTGGCAGCTTGAGTAGTGCTGTTCAGACCAGCTGAGAGACACAGGGCTGTAATTTTTTTAAAGATATCAATGCGACTTAGTTCTTTATCAAAGTAAAAGTTCAAGTTGAAAAAGGTCAGGTGAATGATCAAACAGAAGGACCACAAAATAGAATTATTACTCTTACAAGCACATATCTTAGTATATCCAGTGCCCTTTTGGATCTTTAACAGGAAGATTTTAGGCACGAAATCTTCTAGTCAGCGACAGCCACTAAAGTAGAATTAACTGCAGAAAAGTATACAAACCTCTTGAAGTGTAAGATCATTTGAGTTCAAGAAGGAAAAAAAAAATTAAATAGTAACAGTCAAGCCAAGCCAATTTGAAATGCGGTGACAGGGAAGCAAAGCTGTACAGATTGGACTGCTGTATCTGGAGTAAGGAGAGGCCTGGCAGAAAACACAGCAGCGTTCTTAACCACTCCACTCCCCACATTCCTAAGGGACCCTTCAGACATTGCAAGGTCCAGCTGCATTTTGCTCTTTTTTACTCTAGAGCATTTCTGGTGATTGACTACCTCGTGAACAGTTGCACTGTAGTGGGAAACCCCAGAGCTGATGGCATTGCAGTCAGCAGGGATGGCAGAACAGAGATGTCTAGACGGGGGAAAGATCAGTATCCTATTTGGTCAGTAGATCATCCTCTGATCCTTTCAGAGGTGGGATTGCTGCTTTCTACATCTGATGCCCAGCTGTTTTCTGAGGTGCATCAGTTTTACTTTGGTAAGTTGGTCATTAGTGCCATATTTCTTTCGCTGTAGATCCTTTTCCTTCATTTGTAATTATTTCAGCCATTGGCTCACATGATATTAGTCATTCCACAGAGAAAATGTTACACATGCCAGGTTCAGACTGTTCTAGTAAACCACAGGGAAATGGTTTATTGCGATAGAAATGCTAAGTTTACTTTGACCTGATGTCATTACTGAGTAATGCACAAGGACAAATTTCAGTACTGTTCAAGACTGTCCAACAGAAAGGTGGTAGGCAGCAAAACCTGAAATTGAAGTAAGACTTGGTGGAATTTTAGGTCATTATGGACAACAAATCTGTTTAATGGGGAATGTGCTTTTTGGTATGTCTTTCATCTTGGAAGTGGGAACACTTCCCATTGAGATCAAAGAGAAAATGTTACTGGCACTCACGACACATAGCTAACATCATCAGACCTTCAGGGCTTAATTAAAAGAAGAATTTTTGTCCACAAAAAAAGCCAGTAGTCATCCAAACCATGGTGTGTTTCACAACTGGATTCTCTCAACAGATTCCCAGATACTGCTGAGATTAGTAGCCAAAGCCAAATGCAATGCTTAGATAAATACCAGATGCCAGGTGCTTGGTGTCTTTGGGCTTAATATTCCCTCATACAGGGCTACTTTCCAGTTGGTGGTTTCTACTGAAGACGGTCTCATTTTGGCTTGCATTTGGCAATACACACGTGTACTGCTCTTAATGAATAGATCCCGTCTGGAAAACTGCCATCAAAAAGCCCTGTTAAGAAGCCTCTCCCTTCAACTGAAAGAAAAATTGTAGGGTAGGACAGTACCTATAGGGTGCCTATTAAACCAAACTGCAAGCACTGGTTTCCCCCATGCAATACTCTGTTCACAGTAATTGCTGTGACAGACCCTTTAGACAGGGAAGGTTCATCTCTCAGTTGCAGTGGTGCAACTTATGTGCGTTCCAGCTTTAAGAGGCAAGAGGTATGCAAGGTCATATTGCTTGCTCAAGAATGCATTCAAAACTTTGCACCTTTCCAAACTCTCTGAGTCGCTTCTGACTTACTCCAACATGTTATTAATCACCATTCTGTTAGTGAAGATCATGAAAGAGATTTTGCACATAATAGATTTTTCCAGAGAGATTATACAAAAGCACCTATAAATTAAGTGGATGGCAGAGCACAAGTCTTTGAGGGAAGAGATAACGTGGAAGACAGAAGAAGAAATAATTTACAAAATATTAGAACAAATAGTTTCTAACTTGAATTTCTTTTACCTTTGAAAAAGGAAACCTGGACAAGGAGTTTTGTGAGGAAAAGCAGATACGACAGGCACAGATTAGGAGGAAGATGGAGAAGCAGTTACCGAAGAGCAATCAGGAAGGGAGGAAATCATTCCCCTGGAAGAAAAAAATAGAGCGTCAGAATTCACAGGAGTAATAAAAGATAGGAAAGACAGAAAACAGTGAAAGGCAGAAATAAGCAATCCTGATATATCCTGAAAATAAGAAATAACAAATTGTCAGAGAGCAAACCAAACTCAAAAAATAAGGATTCAATACAACGCTGCTTAGAATATCCAAAAAGACTTTACACTGTTAATGCTGCTCTTGGCCCCAGAGTTTCTGACTCCTGCTAGTACCAAAAGGAGTGGGAGGAAGAGGCATTTTACTGGCCCTTGGTCTGGAAGCCAGCCAGCAGCACTGCAGAACTTCTACTTTTTTTCTTTTTTAATTGTTTTTGCTAGTGATTACAAATATTTCTCATTACGTGCTTTCTAGGAGGAAGCTTCATGTAAATAACCCATTTTTTTCTCTGTAAATTCTTCCTCTTACACTTCTTATATTTTGGGTTTCCTTCCACTAAATAGTCTCAAAATATTCTCACTAATTCTGTCCACTTCTGAGGCACAAATTATTCCATGTCAATAGACTGGACTTTAGTTGGGAATTTCGTACATAGCAAACATCTAAAAATATTAATGTGTTGTTTAAATCACAAGCTTGTGCATTCACTTACTCTTGTCATATCAAGACTAGATTCTTCACTGACTTCCGTGGGTGGTTTTTGTCATTTGGTTTATGACAGAAGTCTCCAAGTGGCCAGTCAGTTTCTTTAACTCTTTCTTTTTTTTCCAGAGGTAGAATATGTCCTTAATCAGTTAATGTTCAGCCAAATTTTTCCTTCTTCCTGAGGATTTCTAATAAGTTTGTGAACCTCCAAAGTTCTACTAAAAACTTTATGTGATTTTTATTCTTTTCAGTACTCTGTGACTACCCTTTTGAGGCCCAATGTGTAGCCAGAGTAATGAATTTCTTTTTCAAACACATCTTGCCCTGAAACTTCAGGATAATTTTAGTTTTTTCCTATTTCTCATTTGCAACAACAATGGAGCTCAGCAGGTCTGTGGGAAACTGAAATAAACTGGGACAGAGGCCGAGATGGAAATATTTCAGCTGAAAATCTGTTCTCAAAAATGAGGGATCGGTTGCAACCAAGTTGGAGAGAGAACCCTTTGTTAGTTTGGTATGATACCTGATACTATAAAAATCACAGAGAAGCAGATGTTCCTTATCCAGGAGACTAGGTGTTGAGTTTTCTTGTTTCCAAAATAACCTTCCAAGACAGCACAAGGCATGGGGAAATATCAATTTCTGTTTCTGGTAGAAGGTCTTCTGGCTATACATGCTCCAGTAAATGAACTTGGCCTGAGACAGGTTTTGGGTCTAAATGAACTGGGATGGCCTTTGTCAGGGCTAAACAACTGCTTTCAATCTCCAAAAGAAGAGGTTCCAGGAGGCCTGCCTGGAGGGAATGGCCACCACAGTCACTGAACTCTCAAAACACCAAAAAGTGCCCAGGAATTGTTTGGGTACAGCACTGTTTGTGAAAGGATGAACTCATGCCAGGCAAAGCTCTCTTTACCAGCACAGCTGTTCTCAGCCCAGTGCTCAGGAATGTTTCCAGGCATGCTTGGATTTGGTCATACAGACACAGCCTGAAGGTGCAGTAGTGTTTCAAGGGGGCCCATGTGTTAGAGATGTGTTTTATGACCTTTGTGTCATGTAGATCTTCTCTTACTGGTGTCTTGAAATCTTCACAGGAAAAAATAAAGATATAAAGGTGTTATTCTGTCTTTGTGTAACACAAAGGGAGGGAACAAACAAATGTGGGGTGTTTGGGCTTTTTAATAAATCCCTAGTTTGCATGAAGCATGTTCTGACTAAGCCACACAATGGGCAAATTAGAAATCTGCAAATTAAAATATATGTGATTGATAGTGGTCATTAATCAGGTCTTTTCAATCAATCATGTACTAAGACTGTTCCTGCTCACCTTCAAAGCAGTTGTGAAATTTATCATCTTAATACATGCAAAAGTTTCCTTTTGTGGATCCAGCAAATTCTGCTAAGCCACCCACGCCACACACATGTTCACAGGCTCTATAAATTTTGAGATGGTGCAAGTTCAGATCCATTCCAATTGCCAGAAAAAAAACACTAAAAAAATCAGCAAATACAAACCAGAACAGAAACCTAAATAAAATACTTCAGAAGGTTCCCTTATCCCATTGTATTCCAGTAAATTATGTGTACTTTTCTGTGTATTTTGGCACCAGAAAAAAATACTAATCTGTCTCTTAATTATACAAACACAAAGAATATGTGAGTCCTTGAAAACAAATCTCATGAGCTGTGCTATGAAACTTTTTAAGAGATTCGTGTCACCCTGACACCCTGTCACTTCAAAGCAAGAACAAAATATTTCGTCACAGGAGAACTGGTTTGTTGCATTGGGCTTTACAAGTTATAACACAAGCAAAGTGTTGTACAGCATCTTTCAGGATTCACCTTGATTTTTTTTAGAAGTAGAAGCACTTCAGAGAAATGCTTTGGCAAAGCCTCCTTGGTGCAATCTGGAAATTTTCTGGTATGGATAAAGACATACATACACACGGTTTGTGCCTGAGTGTGGGACCTGGGGAAATGGCTAAAGAAGAAACACGACTTACTTAGTGCATTGTTATACTTAAGCTCATTAACAAGAAATTTAAATTATTTTCTACCTTCATCCTGCCTAACTTGAATGTTCTGCTAAATGAAATTGTCAGAACAACGGGCTAATTTTTGAAAAACAGGCTGCAATCAGTCTGGCTGCCATTCAAATGTATATAATTGTTTCAGAATGAGCAAAGAGCACGACAAGGCCATGTGAGGCCAGCAAGAGGAGAGAAGGGAAAGTTTGGATTAGAGGCTTCCTGTATGGAAAACATCTGCACTGGAGCTGGAGAATCTGCACTTTCACTGGAGCCTGGGCTAGAATTACAGGGCTGAGGCAGCACCCACTGCTCCCCCAGCCTGTGCAGGCACATCACTTTGGGTGATCCAGAGGCAAGAGCAAGCTCAGAAGCTTGTCCCCTTTTCCAAAGGCAGTTACTCTATTTAGTGGTGGTAACTCAAAGCAAACTTTTGAAACAATTGTGTTTTGTCATCATATCAATTTCCCCCTGAAAATAAAATCTTGTAAATGATCCGCTTTATATTTCATTTAGGACAGATACTTCAGACCTGAAGGTCTGCATTTACACAAAATGAAATTATCAGATGAAAAATTAATATTTTTTGCTACACATTGTAGCCACTTCTAGTGATCTGGGGAAAATGGTGTTATTAAATTAATGTTTTTAAGAATTTCTCACTTGTCTCTCACCCAAAGCAGGTCATAAAAATCAACTTGCCTAAATTGAGCCAACAGCAGTAGAGGCCATAAGAACCAAAGAAAGAGACATACAAATCCAACAATTTTCCAAATTTCTCTTGAGAAGGTATTAACTCATTTTGAATTATCAGAGTCCTTAGATTTTCCATTTCATTGACTACATATTTCTTTGCTTATATAAACACTGTTAGATAGTTTCTATCTCTCTATAAAACCACTTTTCACTCCAGCACCTCCTCCCCACTCCACACAGCCTATCAAAGTAACAGGAATAGAAGACAACTTGTTCAAAGTTATGTAGCACTTAATTTCAGGAAGACTGTCCCTCAATCCCATAATTAAGTAACAACAGGATAAGCAAGATGGATAAATGCAAAATAAGATCTAATGAGTGGCTTTTAAAACATTGAAAATAACTAAAATAGAATAAAATTTAGTAATAAAATCAGCTGTAAGAACTGGATTTTTTTTTTTTTTTGCACATGTTCAGGTCCTTGGAGATTTTCCAGCAGCATTTGGTATCTCCTAGAGCTGATAAAGATGTAGCAGGAATCATGGACTTGCCACTAAGCTCACTCAGAACAGGTTACAAGCAAGGATGATCACGTTATTCACTTTTGACCTTACCCAATGCATAGGCAGTGAATCCCCCATAAATATCAAGATGCATTCTGTCCAACAAATGGACCATCTGAATATGAAGGAATGCCACACGCACAAAAGGATAAGGCCACACCCTGAAAAAGAGCATTAAGGAGCAGGAGGGGCACTGACCATTCCTGCACTTCTCTCTTCCCAGGGCAGGCAGAGATGTGGCTAAGAGCAGGTGCCTATTGCCAGGGGGAACAACCACGTGGTGAGGGGAAACTGAAGGAACCTAAACACCCCCAAAGCCACAAGGTCCCAGTGGAAGGAGCAGCTGTTTTCTCATCCCCAGGAAAGGTACCTGAGAGCCTCTCCACCTTTTTTCCCATTGTGGTCAAGCCAGGCAGAAGCCTGTTCTGAGCCAGCTCCTTGTGGCCTCGTGTGACCCTCGGAGGGGAAGCTGATGGGAAGGAGCCTAGCTAGACAGAGCTTGCCAGTGGGTGCAGCCATGGAGAAATTCCGTGTCTGATTGAATCCTTGAGTGTCTGCCAGGGATCTGGCATGCCTCAGACACGTGGAGTTCTCAGAGCCTTCGGCTGAGGGCGAACAAGATTGATGCAGCAAAGGATGCTAGAGCTTTTTGCATCCGACTTGGTTTGAGTCCTCTACATCCAGCTTGATTTGCATAGAATAAATATTCCTCTGAGAACACTTCTGAATTCTTTCTAGCTGAGACAAACTATTTATATAAATTGTATTGTTCTAGAAAAATCCAGCTAATAGAACATATTTTGTTCCCTTTGTGGTATATGACATTTACATTCTGCACAACTTCTGATTAGTAACATGAATATAAAATCTAAGATTGATTTCTACGATAAGTCTTTATTGCCATTTGCCATTTTAGGATCATCATTCCGCAAAACTGATACATGTGCTTTTAGGCTGGAAGCATTATTGTTTATATGGCATGAATTGTTTTTCTGAATCATAAAATCCTGTGAGGAAACCTCACTTTCTGCTATAATTCTTTCCACTTAAAAACCAGGTCATTGCCGATCACTCTGACTTTGGTGAGTGACTTTGCTATTGCCTTGTAGGATGAAATAATACCTTGTGTGTTTGGTACACAAACAATTCCATTTAAAACACAGGACAGCATCCTATTCCCTAAACACTGGATTACTGAAGACCAAACTGAAATCATTTGACTTGAATTCTCTTTCCATTTGAATTCAAATTTATCTCCTTAGGAAGATACAGTAACAAAGAATGGAAAAACAACATTGCATCGATTTTAACTTAATTAAAAATCAATGCACATTAATGTGTATCTGGGATCTTAACACCTTTCTTTATACCTCCTATCACATTACTTCTACAAATCTGGAGACTTTTGATTGCTCTCCTTCTGCATAGATTATAACTTGTCTTGGAAAACGCCTCAGGAGCAGAAGTAACAGCATTAAATAGCTGCCTGCTGATTCAGTAAAACTTTTATTTGCTCTACAGCTCCTCCACAAGCAGCAAGTGTAACCATATGATAAATCTCCTTATTTTGGCAGCCTCAAAAATTGCAACCAAAAAGGAACAGAAAGTTCTTTGCTGCCCATACTCGGCAACAGGGAATGTCCCTACACAGATTTGATTTGCTCTGACTCTTCTTGACCACATCTGTCCATCTTTGCTGCGGTGAAAAATGTGAGCCTGGAGAAAACATATTGCTAAAACTGGAATAGAATATTGCATATGATATGTATGTTTCTGAACTTAATCATGGTGGGCTGAGAGCTTTAACTTCAGGACACTTAGAAGAGGCATTGTTTCCTTCATCAGACTGAGGAAGGCTTCAGAAATTAGACTGGACAAATTTTCATAAAAGCATAGTCTTTCATTTACCTTCACTATAGAGACATGCAAATATTCTTTGTTCCTCCCTCTGATGAAAGAGGGTGGACAGCTCTTTTTTTGAAGCTTCTTTATTTACTGGCATGTCTTGTTTTCCATGGCAGTTTCCCTGTCTATTTTGCATGGAGACACTTCTTTTCTGCAGCTTGTTCTGTTTTGAATGGAAGACTGAAGTGGAATTATCTGTGACCAGCAGACAGCAGCAGGAAGACCTTTTCTGCATTCTCATGATCCATCTTGTAAATCAGACCTATTCATTACAATTGTACCTAGGAGTGGGGAGACTGGAAGTGAAGAAAATATGGATTAGGAGGTGAAACAAGATATTGCACAATTTGGTCTCAATTCTTAAAGAAGCAACATCCTTAAAACCAGATAACTGGGATGATTAAATTCTTGCAGATTATTTCTTAGGCTTATTCCACAAAATCAGTCATTAAAATGTATTATTATCTTGGTGAACCTTTGCTACCTGAAGAAAAGGGCAAGTTTTAAAATAAGGCAGGCAGAGTTATAAATAACTGGGTAAGAAATGGAAGGTTTTGTAGCAGAAGTGCTCTAGCTATACTGGCAGAGTGTATAAATCACTAGCAAGAGCCTTCAGGGCTGGCAACTTGTCTGCATATGACTACATCACTTGCAGTTGTCCTTAAATAACCGCAGAGAATGAGTACTGGGACACAAAACACACGGGCAGTGCTTCCCACCTAACACTGCTCAGGAAAGTGGTCTCAGCCTTCCTACAGTAAAGGTTTCAATGAAGCAAAGCAATTGGCTGCTCCTGTGCTGGGAGCAGACAGCGAGCAAAGAAAGGCAAATGCAACAAATCAGCAAGGTGTTGAAATAACCTTTCCAACAGGGAAAGAATGTGACACAGAACAAGTTAAAATGAGTAAAAGTATCTGTTGTGAGCTCTTTCTTGGTAGTGGGCGGTTCAAGCTAAAAGGCTAAAAGCACCCTCAACTCAAAAGTAGCTCTGGTTGTCAGCAAGCCATGAAAGTGCAAGAAGCTGCCTAGCCCAGAAAAACCAAGCCACGTGTCCCACCTGCCGCCCAGCACAAGGCTCAGAGCCTCACAGCTCTAGATCAGCACACCCAACAGCAGGCAGGATAGCTGCCCCAGCTCAGAGCAGAAGCTGCACAGCTGGATTCCCCCGGGGCTGTGCCCAAGCCCTGCCTTCTGGCTGCCTGAGGACAGAGCTGTTCTTGGTCCTCCTGCACTTTGTTCGCTTGTCTGGAACCCCCACTTGGGTCACAGTGTTCTGGCTGAAGATGCATCCTAACTCTCTGAAGGCCTCTGGAGAATGCTCTCTGTGTGAGCACACTGAACATTAAGGGCCAGGATAGGGGACTGTCACAGGACAATTGTTATGATCAAAGCACTTAGGAATGTTCTTCAGCATTAATTTGGGTTGATGTGGAAGCTTCTAAATCCTGTTATCACACAAAGGTTTAGGAGGCAGGACATCATTATTACTGTGGGACTAGGCTCCTCTGCACTCTATTGCCTCACTTTCCTGTTTTGCATGTAGAATACGCCTTACATACCAAAACATATTGGTTTGGTTTGTATTGGTTTGGTTTGTATTGGTTTGGTTTTTTTTAATGTAAAAGAGATAAGAATAAGTATATTTATTAGAGTGTAATCTGTCTTTGTCTGGGCAGAACAGCCCAAAAGTGAAAGCAGAATATTTCTACTGTGTGTTTCACTATTTTTAGAAAATGGACTTCACATCCTCTGTAGACTGTTGCAGGGAAAGATACCATGAGCTCCAAAACAAAGTACTATTCATGGTAAAAAGGGCTATTTTGCTTGGGCTCAGCACTTTTTTGTGTTTATAGGGATGGCTGGATCACATTAGTTACTTAATAATATAAAGCTGAATTGGATTGTAACATGTCTGGAGGGATTTCTGGTTTCCTTGAAGTGCCAAGCATATTCACTCTTTAAAATTGAAAAAAAGAAGGATGACATTCATGATCCTATTGGGATCTTCCTTATTCAACACAATTTTTCTGATGGCAATCCACCTCTTTAGCTTGAGTTACTCTGCTCTCTGTAGTGATGCTCATGCTCACTTGGCACTTCAAAGAGTCTGAGCCGTGTTTTAAGGCTGGGGAGAAGACAGGAGTATTGCTCAGGTTTGGGAAGCATGCCAGAGTGCAGGAGGTGCCACAGCAGCTGCTGGATCTGCTGAACATCTTAATGGGATCTCTCTGCACTGGAAGTGTGCAGGCACATTATGGCTGTCCATCTGTCCGTCTGTCCATCCATCCATCCTGATACTTCTGCTGGGTGGGTGGATGGATGCCGAGCTTTTCCTGTGACCCAGCCTGTCTATGGCTGTCACCTCTGCAGCAGCACCAGAAGATGCTGTCTGTACTCTGTGACCATCCTCCACTGATTTGCTAATGTTAAAAAAGGAAAAGCTGTCCTTACCTCACACACACACACAAAATTAAGCCCACTTTCACTAAATTACAAGTAAATGTGTAATCAGACCAGGGGAGACCCAAAAGCACAGCCCAGACCCAAATGATGGGCCACTTAATGACTGTCAGCTCTGTGTTTCATTAATGGTTTCCAACAAATGCCTTTTTTCTTACTGAGTGAGCTCTCTCGTCAATTAGGAAAAGGCAAATAAAATTGGTGTCATGACTGAATGTCTCTCAAAATATCATGAGCTTGGTCAGTCACACATTGTTTCAATAAATTCAAAAAAATAATAAAGTCTACAGCATTTCCTCCCTAAGCTACATTGCGTTATTTTAATGCTCTCTTTAAAGACCATAAATTAGTCTGGAAATGGTGGTACACATGTAGGGTGCCATGGTTTTTCATTCATAGCCCATATGAGATAACATTAGAGAAAACAGGATAATAGAGTACAGTTTTATAAATATGTACCAGTTGTGCATTCCCCACACTTTTGCATTTTTGTTTTGTTAGCCTGGTGTTTGTCCCCTGGGAAATCTGTTTTATTGTATTAATCAGGGAATGGTTGTCTTAGTCAAACAGAGAGGTGTGGAAGGACTCTCTCCCATTTCTTTTTCAGTGGGGAGGAAAGGAAGCTAGCACACCAAAGTATGAATTTGTTTTCATTTCTTCTGACCCTTTTTCTGCTAGTTAACAATTGTTTTTTTTTTTATGTATGCATAAGGCAAGAGATAAGAAAGTTAAAGTCCTGAACTTTTCAGCCCTTGGCTACAGAGAATTGGTGGAAGATATATTAAAGAAAAGGAAGCTTGGAGTTGCAGTATAAATCAAATCCTGTATGAGATATTTTTAGAATAGGGAAATAAATGAAGTACTAAGGAAAAAAAATATACACCTGATAAGAAAACACTAATATTTAAATTCATGATCTTTCAATGCAGCATTCAAAAACTCTCTCCCAGGAATGACAAAAAGCTGTGCCAAGTCATTCAAGGCATGTCCAGAGTTGGTAATTAATTCACCTAAGAAAAAAGTGCTCTTTGACTTTACTTTTAAAGAGTGCTGGGAACTGCACTTCGGACATGGACCATTTTACTGGATTAAATTAATTTATAAAATATGCCTTCAAAGATAATTTCTTTCTTAATACATAATGGGAAATGATTTAAGAAATATTTATGTGTTATTATGGCATTAACTGAGGTTCAAGCAAGGATTTTTGCAGACAGAGAATTTTACCTTGCTTTGCTTTAATGATGTCAGCCTGTTTAATGTGCAGAGAGAGACATTCTCAGTAAAGTTGAGACAAGAGGGGAGCAGCAAATGTCCAAACCAGAAGGATATTTTATGTGCTATATCTATTATTGCACATAAAGAAGTTATCCAAATGATAACTTCTTAACTTGGCAATTACTTTTCAGGTTTTAAGCATGCACTTATTTTTGAACTCATGTTAAAAATCCTGTTTTACCCTTCTTGATCCACTTTTGCTCTTTAATCTTTCACCTTTTCATT
This sequence comes from Euphonia xanthogaster, assembly GCA_034509185.1. Classification (NCBI taxonomy): domain Eukaryota; kingdom Metazoa; phylum Chordata; class Aves; order Passeriformes; family Fringillidae; genus Euphonia; species Euphonia xanthogaster. The sequence goes on from JAYDZK010000274.1 coordinate 30,807,213, forward strand.
CTATTATGTTAAAATGTACAGCTAAGGATACCCTCCCAAGCTTTTCTTCATCATTGACTTATATATACTTAGAAATTCTTGTGATTCACCCTGCTCAAAAGAAGATAATGTAAAATCTCTTTTATCAGCACCTCAGCAAACTCTGCACCTGACTTCCCAAACAGGCTATCTGCAGTGGACCCATACAAACGTGGGTTCTCACCTCTGCCAGGCAAAGCTGACCCCTCTGAGGTTGTTGGGGCTTAAGCAGCTGGGTCTCTCAGGAGTTCTTTGCTTGCTAAAAGCAATCCAGACTGAAAAGTACTATTTCCCCTTGTTTGCATGACTAGAACTGCCTCGTGCATTGGAAGCTCCTGTGAAGGTATTTAAATCTGTCTGTCTATCTATCTATCTATCTATCTATCTATCTATCTATCTATCATCTATCTATCCATCTATCTAGCTATCATTATCTATTTGTCATCTATCAATCAATCAATCAATCAATCATCTATCATCTATCAATCATCTCTATCTATCAATCATCTATCATCTATCATCCATCAACCATATCTATCTATCTATCTATCTATCTATCTATCTATCTATCTATCTGTCATCTATCTATCGTCTATCAATCAATCAATCAATCGATCATCTATCTATCTATCTATCTATCTATCTATCTATCTATCTATCTATCTCTCTATCTATCTATCTATCTAGCTACCTATCTATCTATATCTCCTGTGAAGATATTTAAACCATGTGCATGCTCTTCCACCAAAGAAACCACCCCAACCAACCAACCAACCCCCAAAAACTCTCAAATCTTATCTTTTTACTACAGATATCCCCTTGGAAAGTCATGATAGATTGTAGAACATAGTACTACTGTTTTGATTTATCAAGATTTATTATTCATCTCACAAACTTGCAAGATAGATAAAATTGTTATTAAAAGGTAAAAATGGAGACTAGCTTTAACTCAGCTGAGAGAACAGGAAGAGAAGGCAAGATGTAATCCAAGGGCCTGGAATTCTCTTTAGGTACCATAATTGCTCCAAATAGTTGAACAACAGGATTTAAAAGAAATTAATATGATAATTTTTTGTATGGGTATTATTGATCTCTGACATTAATCTCTGATCTCTAAGATCTCTGTTCATTTTGGGAGGATATTATAGACTGGAGAACCCAAACATCTACTTTGTGAAATGATTTTCTGCTGTGGTAGCAGAACAAATGACAGAGTGAGTGTTCTGCAAAGTGTGGAAAGGTCACAGTGGGCAAAGTAGACCTACAGATCCTACACTGAAGGGCTTTATTCTTTAAAGAGTCCTCAGTTTGCAGGTTTAACACTTATAACTGTCAACAAATAATATCCTGACATTTTTAGCTAATGAACTTGACTCTTACTCAAAAAAATGCAAGAAAATGTAGGAAAAAAATCATGTTTTAATCAAATTAGGACTCACTAGCCAAATGGGGATGGCTAGAGAAATTAAAATTGCAAATAAAGTACCATTTAGAGAAGAGGCTGTGAAAGTGATCTAAGAAGCTGCACATAAAAATGTAAGATTTTGGCCCTCCAAATGCTCTGGAAATAGGCAGATATATTCTGTGCTGATTACAGCATTAAAGTTTACAGCATGATACTGATAAAACTATCAAAGATTTACACCAGAAGTGGAATGAAGCAATTCTGCCCATTTAATTAGGCAAGAAAATTGCAATGAGTACTTGGGAAATGTCTGTTGGTGGCTGTGATGGATGTTCCTGCTGTGTGATGATATTCCTGGCGCAAGGAGCTCACCAGCAGAAGCTGCTCTGTGTTTTGCTGCTAGCACTGCTGGCAGGGGGCTGTGTGAGAGGCGTGGGGCAGCAGGCAGCACATTTCTGCCCCAAAATCCAAGAAGAGCAACTGATACAACAGCCATTTTCTGTTTATATCTTTTTAGTGCTCTGCAGAGGGCAGACACCATTCCCATCCTAAACACCTCTTTGCCATCTCTCCATAGCTCCTACTTGTGTGTCCAGTGGATACACAGGTATCCACTGTCCCCATTGCTCCTGGCAGTCTGCCAGGTGCTTTCACACCTGCGTGAGGCTTCATTGGCTGCTCCAAGCCAAGAAATTCGGGGTGAAGAACCTGCCTTCCATGTGGTCATCTCTTTTTAAGGAAAGCAAGGAACTCCCAGCTTCAGCAGCTATTCGGTCATACGAGGCAGCAGCGCGTGCTGATCCACACTCATCTCTTTGGCTGCCAGGCACCTGGATACAAACACAACTGCTGTGAAAAATTCCAGGATCATGCCCAAGGTAGCTGTCCTATGCATGCCTTTGAGCAAGATACCACCCAAATGAGTAATGGATCACCTTTTCAGCGAGCAGCCCTGTTGTGCAGGATGCTGGAGAGCTCAGATGAAGCACTGCTTTATGGAGGAGGCTCTTAAACCAGGATTGAAAGAGTCTAATGTTGCTACGTGTAGCAATTTAGAATTCAGTGGCTGAAATGGAAAAGCAGGACACAGAACAAGCTCAGGGTCAGTGCAGTGATCAGTCCACCCCATGAGATGGCTGAGATGACACATGAGGTTAAACTGGGCACTTTAAAACACCATCTCAAGCAGAAAATCGTGCACAAGTTTCATGGGTGAGAGCAGGACAGCTGACTGCCAAACAGGGGATCTGCAAACACAAGCAACTCCAGTGTGACTCAGACTGGCAGGCACAGTGCTGCAACCCAGAGAACTCAAGTGCCCCATGGAGAGAGCAGGTGAATAACCCACACTATGTCTGTGTGGAACAGATTCCCAGCCCTGGGGCATTGACCGGTCTGCAAGTCCAGGCTCCATCTCTCACACTGGCCAAAGCTGCCATCTGTATGACCTGCATGTGCTCCCAGCCTTTAAGGGAGTTGTTCTTCTAAGCCTCACTTTTATAGCTCAGAAATATAAAATCTCTGTCACACACAACCGAGTTAGAAGTAGCAATAAGCCAAATTTCCTACAAACATGCCAGCTATTGTTCTTTTCTTATACTATTTTTCATTAGGGTTGGCAAAGATAATCTGGGGAACTGGATGACTTTATCACACATTATTTATCCCACACCCAGCACTTAGCAACATGCTCACTGTTATGGTCAGTGAATCCATGTTCACCAATTCCCAGAAAAAAAACTCTCTCAGGTCAGCTTGTAATTTGCCCTGTAAAAAAATTGCCCATCAAGGCCCCCTTCTCTCCTCAAAGCTCTTGACCAGCTATAAGCCATGTATTATTCCATAGTCATCCCAAGACACAGCTGTGTCAACAGATCCATCTTTCCTAATATATTTTTCTGTCTTATTTTTGGATTTTGCTGCTGCATGTCACCAATCTGTGACAGGATTCAGTCTGAAATGGGGAAGGGGAAAATGCCCTGTTCTCTCACCACTGCATTGAGCAGGTCCTACAAGTGCCCTCAGTGGTCTAGCTGTCACTTGCTCTGTGTGAAGTCTCTTCATCTCTTCTTGAATGGAACAGTCTGGGGAGGCCAGTAACTGGCTTTGCACACACCAGTGTTTTGCAGTGTGTTTAAAATGCACAGAATTAAAGAAATGCTATTTTTCAGACCAAAGGCAAACAAATCCCAGCATCCTGCTCTACCACTGGTGGCTTGATTATCCATTTTACATCTTTGCACTTTGTCATTCACACTTTGCACTCTTAGCAAAACAACAAAGTGGAGATGCACATGTGGACTTCGTCATGCATGGAACATGAATTTATAGATTTTTTTTTTATCCCTACTGAAATCCCTTATACATAAAAAAAAAAAAGAAAACCCCTAAAAAGGATCCTGATTAAGTTTTTAGTTTATAGCCAAGACTTCTCTCAGCTCTAGGACAAGATTTAAACAAAATAAGTATCTAATTGGCTTTTCCTGCACTAAACTTCTTAAGTTTTATAAACAATAATAATAATTCCACATGGTGGGTTTGGTTTTTTAGAGTTTTTTGTGGTTTTTTTAGGTTTGGTTTCTTTTTTCTTTTTTTTTTGTTTGTTTCAAATTAAAGAATAAAGCTGATGTATCCAGTTTGTTAGTAAAATTGTAAATAGAGTGTATTTTTATATTGATCAAATTCAATGCAATAACTAAAAATGCAAATTAAATAAAGCATAAAAATAAGTGTAGATGAAAAAAGATTGAATTCACTGTTCCAAGATGTTCTGTAAAATGGATCTGAACATATCCTGAGCTTTCAACATGAGTCTTTTCTAGGAGGTAGTCTGGGGTGAATTGTGTCCCTTAAAGCAAATTTAGTGGAATCCTGCAATATAAGCAGGATTCTGATGCAGATGAGGAGGATTTTCTGCTTATCAGATGTCTGATTTGGTCTCAGCAATCCAAGCTGACACAAAGTACTTCATCTTTCCCATTGCTGGGTCTGGCCTCCTACACAATCAGGACAATTATGGGGTTTTTTGGTTCAAATTCTTGCCCATTTTCCATAGGGTCTGACCATCTTCTATGAGACTGAGATGTTTAGGGAGGAACTCCAAAAGAAACTTGCATGTTTATGCCTATCTACTCATAAAAAGCTTTAGGGGCCAGAAGAGTGTTTTATATTTACTCCATTTGCCAGTTTTCTATGAAAGCCAAAAGAATCTGAAATTAAATGATCTGCATTCAATACAAGCCAATAATGTATCCAAGCACTGTTGGATGTTGAAGCAGAAAATAACAGCTTTGCTTGGTAATGATGTCTTTCAAAAAACAGACACCATATTTCACGTAGCTGCGGTTGACAGAAATAATTGCTATCGTGGATAGATGCAACCTCTCACAAATACACTTCTTTATGCTTTTATCAAACTTTGAGCAAAAGATTTTCCTGATCAACAGTGCTTATAGCTATAAGTTCTCATGTAGCTTAAATAAAGTTAATTGAAGGTTTTAAGACAGTTTAGTTGAATCTATGGACTTAAGACCATGGAGTAACTATATTTAGCACTAGGATAAAAAATCCACTGTTCCCTTTTGGTCACCTAAAACCAATCTACAAAAGAGAAGTAGACCTTTTAAGATCCCTTACTCACATGAGTAGCATGCATGCAAGTGGACAGGCCTTTTGTTTATTTTAGTCTGCAATGGAAACCACTGAAAACTTAACAATGTGCTTCCAAACTGACCCCTAGCCAAACCCATTTGCTGTTTTTTACTAGCAAGCGGTGCTGGAGTGAGGTGAGTCAGTAATAAAGCACTGAGCAGGAGAAAAAACTGTAAGTGGCTGCAGATCACAACATGGGACACTAGAGTTGAAGACAATAAACACTGGCCTATTTTAAAAATCAGAACATGTCAATTCAAAAACTTTTTAGTTTTGTTAACGAAGGAACAAAATTAAGCAGAAGGATTAGTTCGGTTTACGGATTAGCAAAAAAGCCACAGGAAAGGAAACCAGAGTTCAAACAAAACACACCTCAAGAATGAGATGCCACACCAGTTTATAAAGCCCAGAGATATTTTTGAATTACCCTCTCTGAGTGATACATGTGACTTTTCAAAGTATGTACTGCAGGTCTGCCAACTTGCAATTATGCGTGTGTTTGAGATGGCCATGAGAGCTAAGGCTAAACAAAAGCACTCAGAACATACATCTCATGAGTATTTTCCAGAGGTACAGATGAGGGGAAAATCAAATAAATAAATAAATAAATAAACAAACAAACAGCCCAAATAAAATCTGACTGAGAAATAAAATGGAACAGGCTTATTACACATACTTCTTGATTTTTTTCCTTAAACAAGTTTCTACAGGCCACAAATTTATAAACATGCAAATTCTCATACTATTATCAGTCTCTTTCTTTATAAGCAATAGTCTAAATACCAGTGAAATGACTGTGTACATTTATAGATAGCATTCTTTGGCCACAGCAGAAATTCTCTACAGACAATTTTGACATCTGCACTTGTGTCCAAAGCAGAGCCAAGGCCCTATTTGGGTTTTCCATCTGCAAGCATAGGAATAATGGAGTAAGCAAGCTTCAGTACAAATAATCTGACAAGCTAATTATTACAAATTTGGCTCAATTATTTTTCCTCCATTTTTGATAAACTAGAGCTGGTGACCATCCCCTCAGAGATGCCCAATCCCCACTTGAAATGCAACCACAAACAAAGCCAGGTAGTGTTTAACTTTGTGAGTTGAAGATAAGGGTGTTTTATTTCTGGTGTTGAAGTATAAAAATAAGACAGCATACTAAAAATTATGGCAAGTTTTAAGAGCTTTAGTCCTCGTTCCTCCTCCCTGGCTTCGGGACCAATGTGAAGCTTACCCCACCTGCTGAGACATTTACCCCTTGGTTACCACGTGGAGTAAGGCTCATTCCCCACTTCCCCCCTCATGAGTATGGCACAGGCAGTGTTTGGTGTTCCCCTGGCTGCAAGTCACGACTTTTCTGTCTCATGCCTTGGCTTTGCATCTCCAAGAAGAGTCTGGCTCTGTCTTCCCTGTGACATCCACCCCAGGGAGCCAAAGCAAGCCCATCCCTCTCAGCCCCTCTGTACATGAACATGGTCCCCATCAAAACCATCTGGGTGGAGCTCTGCTGGATCCCCACCACTTGTCAGCATCCCTCCTGTCCTGGCATGCCCCCAATGTGACACAATAGTTTTGATGTGTCTCCACAAGTGCCACATGGAAAGGAGTAATGACTTCCCTCAACCAGCTGGGGATGTCTAGACTCCAAATATTGTCTGGTTAGACTCCTTGAGGATGTGGGACACAGCCTGGGCTACAGTCCAGCCTCTGTGTTCTCAACTTTTCTTTCAGTGTCTCTTCCAGCATTTTGTATAAAAAGAGAAGCTTCTCCTTATCTGCCTCCTGCCCTGAGGTTCCTGCATTTCTTTTCTTCCTCCAGCCTGACCTCTAGCCTATCCCTTCTGGAGTCACTCCCCAATGACAATAATTTTCAGCTTTCATCTGTCTGACAGGGTCCCAGCCTCATCACATACTTTGTAGTCATGCTGTGTAGCCCAGAAACTGTAAACTCACATGCTTGCTTTATGGCCACATCACATCTTTTCATGCTAAAGCATGGAAGAATTTGTTCAAAACCCAGACATAATTCAGGGGTTCCCAGTACAAAAAGCATGTTTGTCAACAGCTTCCACAGAATCCCCTTGCGTTAGAAAAAGGAAATTTTGTGGTATCTCAACGATTGCCACATGGAAGACTTTTCTCAACTCTTAATTCCTAGTAGTCTTGGGTATTTACCAAGTTGCTATATTCATCTTGGCTCCAAACCACAGAAAATTCTTTTGTTTGATATGTGTGTTTTTGTGTCAATATGGAGGACCTTAGGAAAGAGTCCTCCTATTTCCAGGGGAAATAGGTACTGGGCTCATCTGTGGTGATAATGCTTCAGAAAACTCTTGCAACAGAAATGGGTGAAAAGTGTTCATACATTACCTCACACAAAATACATCTCTGTGGCTCAGTAACTGCAGAAAAGTGCCATCTTTTTGCCATGCATCCTTGCTATTGATACTGAGATCTAAACAAAATCTCTCCCTGCTTCACCAGCAAGTTTTTTCTTTCCAAGCTATAACACACCTCTCCTAAATGCAGAAACACAGCTGTGCAGGATAATTGTAGTTTTCTTGTGGTTTTCTTAACACTAATGTGGCAAAAGCAATGCCCATACACTCAGCCCTGAGCTCTGGACAGAAAGGCTAGCCCAGTACCTGGCAGACCTTCATTTTGTCCTGCATGGGATGAACGTGCTAATCATGATTATGTAAACCTTGCAGCAGGTTTTGCAGGTTTCTTGATACAATTCTGGCACTGTAAAGTGCTGCTGATGTTACCTTAAGCCACCAGAGTTTTCACTTATTTAGAAAACAGACATGCTTATTTATAATGCTGTTGGGGTAAATTCCAATGCAGTCACACTGGCCCCCCTCCACAAGCTTTGCCTTATTAAAGCTACCTTTGCCTATCAACTGTCTCTGATACCTGGGTGCGCTCTGCTTTGAACACTGTGAACATCCCCTTGTACTAGCTGCTTTCCTGCTGTGCAGAACCAGAGATGTTCCCTCTTTTTCAATGCTTCCTGCTCACAGACATAAGTGGGCCATCACTTGGGCCCATGCAAATTGGAGCCCTGCGTGTGGAGCAGAGGTCGCTCGCTCGTGCGTGGGCGTTGGAGGAGCGCCTCTCTGCTTCACGCCTCTCCTGCTGTTTTCTAAAAGCAGCTGGCCAGGGAGAGGGCCCAGGCACTTTGCTTCTCAGTAATGAAGGCCCAAGAGGTTACATGACTCATGCCCTCTGCGTTCCTGCAGATGCTTTCCATCAGCAGCCATCAGGCAGGGAGGGATGTGCCTCCAGGAAGGCTCCCAAGCAGATGCTCCGCACAGGCTGTTTCTGCTTCTCCAGCACGTCCTTGCCTAGGAGGGTGCTTTGGGCTACACACGCCTGGAGGGGGAAGAAGGGCAGGGAGAGGCAGCTAGAACTCACCAAAGCCCCAGCAAACTCCTGCAGATCTCACAGGCAAAGCAGAGAAAATCACAGGATGGCTCAGAGGGATTATAGGGCTGCTGGTTAGAATCAGACTTCCAGGGACTTGAGGACTGCCATGAGAAAACTGCAGAATAGTGAAAGATTTCTTCATTGCATTTGTCAGAGTCAGAACGCCTGTTCTGCAAATTTTAATGTCCTTAATTCCAAATCTGATTTTGGCTCAGTTAGAAACAGTCTCCACTGGCTACATATTTGAGGCATGAATACACACACATATATACATATACATATGTATATATATGTGTATACATATATGTCAAAATGTTTTTATAATATTTTTGTTTGAACTTGCTGCAACATGAAGTTATAAAACATCAGAACTGCACCTCAAG
>JAYDZK010000274.1:30816195-30859660 GCA_034509185.1 Euphonia xanthogaster
CAGAACTGCACCTCAAGCTGAATGTTTTGGAGCAACCTAAACAACACACAAGCACAGATTAATGCAAGCTGCAGTCCCTCCTAAGACAGTTTATATTTCTATTTTTTAAAGCTAGCCTGCTTGTTTTGTTTAAATTTCCAAAATTGGAGTATTTCTTAGCAGTTTTATGCAGAATAGGATGCTTAAATAGTAGGAAAAAATAATCACTTTGTATTTGTTTACTCTTTTTACCATTACACTTTAGTCTAATCTTGCTAATTAAGTTTTAATAGCAGTTGCACTTTCAAAAAAGATGATACATGATTTAAAAACCAGTTGAAAGGAAATAAAAGTGTCAATATTACATTAGCTTTTATGATTCCACTATCAATATTAATTTGCCTCCTTTTTTAACTAAGATTTACAACTTAAGTGATACAACAGCAAATATTTACCAACACAAGTTTTTCCAGTAAGCAAGAACATTTCACTCAGTTTTCTTTTCCCCAATGAGTTTTAGTAGATGATGTTTTTATGTTAGAACTGGTAGCTCTAGCTTTAACCATCAGAAGGCAAAATCTGCTGCATCTGAATATGAGTCCAAAAAGTCAATTGACAAAATCTCATTGGTATTGAACGATTTAGGATCAGCCTCATTCCCACCTTCCTGTAGACATTTGACAGCCTTAAATTTCATCAATATTGAGTAAGAATAGTTTCAAGATTTGTTTCCTCATGTGCTTGCCCCCTCCCGCCCCAGGGACTCAAGAACTGATTTAAGCCTGAACTATTTGCAGGCTCTTACTTGCTGCATTTGATTTTGTCTGCAGTTCCCCTATCTGCCTCATAAAGTAAATTAGAAACCTTCTCGTGTCTAACAAATTTACGGAAGGCCAGCTTACAGAAAGTTGCTATCTGCATGACACCCCTGTCCTAATCTGGTTTATTTGGCAGTGCTGGTCGGAACAAGCCCTGGATGAACTTGCCCTTTTTATGTAAAGCAACCTCTTTCTTCTATGAGTTAAAGTTGAAAGACAGGTCAGTGTGGTCCAGACAATCTCTGTGTTATCACATGTTATTATTTATGCTTCATCCTTTATCTCCTGAGTGATACATTCATTAGGCCGAAGCATGCATTGCTTAATGAGACATTTTGACTTTATTACTCTTTCCCAACCTTTCAGGGAAATTTATATTTGTAAGTTTAAAGCACAGCCAAATTGACAGTGATAGACAGTTTGGCATTAGGCACTTTTTTCCAAGGTTTAGTCCAACACTGTCTTATTGAATACAGCTGCAGAACTCAGACCTTACAGATGGTCACCACAATTCTCAGAGACTAGAAAGCCAAGACATTGGTGCTAGCTTATGTAATGACCCTTAAAGTACTGACATGTACAAGAAAATCCACATGTCTTTACTGTGCCGTTTTTCCTAAGCAGGCATGGTTGGAAGGGGGACTTTAACTGTGTAATGTTCTCTGAGAGGCTGGTGTTACCCAGGATGGATGGGAGGGTCTCACTCTGGTCCTGTTTCCAGGAGGGAACAAAGCCAGACTGTTAATGACAGCTTCCCCATGGTGGTGGGAAAGAAGGACAACAGACAATCATTACTGGATTGGCTTCTCTCCAGGACACATTGACCTTCTTATGGCAAATAATGGTAGTTTTTTTGCAGCTGAACACATAAACACTGTTTTCGTTTTCTGTGGGCTGTCCTGCAGGGAAAGAAAAAAAAAAAACAACCCCCAAAAAATCAAGTTGCAGTCAGTAAACCGGTTTTTTATTCCCCTACTCTTTCTGCATGCATGGCTCCTTAGGGCTCATATTTTCATGGAAGACCCATACATAGGCAGTAATCATTTGTGAAAACAAGAGGGGCAGTTGTTCCAAGGTTTCTCAATTTCTTTCACTGCAGTTTGGAATCCATCTTCCAGTCCTAGTGGTCCCACTCCTCACCCAGCCACTGACACCTTAACATGCAGCTGATCACTGAGTTTGATGTCACAAAGGGACAGTTCAGGAGTGACATAGAAAATAAGAATTGGACAGGCATAAACTTACATTAAAATAAGCAGTCCTAGTTTTATACATAAACAAGGGTTGTTGAACTTCCTCCTGACAAAATATAATGATCTAATTTTGTCTGATGCTTCTTTGAGGCGTCAGCACCTCCCTGAGAAGGAGGAGGAAACTGCACAGTATTTTGTATGTAGATGATCCAGCAGGCAGTCTCCTACAACCTCCATGCAACACTTTCTCTAGATTTTCACTAAGCAAATTATTATGAGTGTAGATTTTATATCAATATGATAAAATAATATTCCCTTGTTTGCCCAGTTGCAGAGATCTTATTAAAAAAATTCTGAGAACTGAATTTCCTGATGTGCTTTGCATTTATTAGTTGTATGTGGTTTAAATATGATTGTGAAATAATATTTAGATTATTGTTAAAATTCAATATTCTATTTTAATTACATTTTTATTCTATCATTAAAACTATAGAATTAAAAATGACATGGTCTCACCTTAATCTAATTTGTTCTATTAACTGGAAAATATAGAACTATATCTCTATATATTTTTCTGAGAATAATGTTTTGAGAGGAGGAAGCAGGATGTGAGCTAGAAGCACAGCTAGATTTTGTTCAAAACTCAGCTGAATAAAATCAAACCATGCCAATTTAAATCAGCTGCAAATCTGGCTTCTGACTATGTTGTTTCCCATTTGGACAGAGGGATGAGCAATGCATCAACTGGTCATATTAAAAAATGATCCCAGGTTATTCAGCCAGAGAAATCATTAAGCTGTTTGATTTTGCACTGTGGGTGTTCATACAATTTTTATTCCCAGAAAGAAAATAAGAAAATTGGTCTAAATGTTATATCCTTTTGGTCTGCCCTATATAAAGGAGGTTAGCAGCATTAAAAGTCACCCTTGAACTAAAAGCCACTACCATGGTGCAAGGCTGAAGTCTTTGAGGAAATCACTAGTGCCTGGAGAGGTGGAGAAAATTTGGAAGGTGAGGGAGGAAGGGGATATGGCCATTTGGGAGAGGGAGAGCCAGGAAAGGGCAGAGGAGCTCTCAGGAGCCCTAAGGAGTTCTAAGGAGCCCCAAGGAGTTCTAAGGATCCCTAAGGAGTTCTCAGGAGCCCTAAGGAGTTCTCAGGAGCCCTAAGGAGTTCTAAGGAGCCCTAAGGAGTTCTTCAAGCTCTAAAAGAAATGAAGGAAGAAATTTGGATGCAGGGACAACACACTTTGTAGGTACCTAAAAATTAGACCCTAAAAGAACGTGTATTCAAGAGGCTTGCCAGAAGAATGGGCATTCAAGAAGCTTGGCAGAAGAATGGGCATTCAAGAAGCTTGGCAGAAGAATGGGCATTCAAGAAGCTTGCTTTCTGTCCTCATTGCCCTTCCACTCATCACCTCTGAGCTCTCTGCACCTGCAGCCCCTGCACAGGTGAAACATCCACTTACCTGCAGCCCCTTCCCAGAGGCCTCCACTTGCTCCTTCCCAGTGGCCTGCTTCTTGCCAAACATCACATCAATGTCTGGGTCACCGAGGAGTCACGGTGAGGGCAGCAAACAGCCCAAATGCCCCTACACAGTCTGCTCCTCGGGGCTGCCCTGCAGCACACAGCACTTGTGCATGCATCTCCACGCCCATGCTGGCAGACACAGATGAGCCACACGCTGTGGCCCCAGCTCCCTGTGCCTCTGGCTTCTCTCCTAACAGCCCCTCCAAAGGGGGTACACCTTTGTGCCCCAGCCCCGGGAGCCCTTTGGAGTGGTGGCACCCTCACACCCTGAGCCCTCATACCCTGCTTCCCACCAGGCTGCCACAGATACAACTTCCAACAAATAGAAGCTCCTGGACCTCAGCCTCTTGTGTTTTCCTCAGCTGGATCTCTCTCTTGCTGTTGCACTCCCCAGGGTTTGTGCAGAATATTTTAATAGGTCTGACACCATGGCTCAGTGCTGACCAAAATATTCACGTTGCTTTGTTGCATTTTTTTTCTATTTTGATAAGTAATTATTTGAACATCTTTCTTACCAACCTGTCAGATTGAAGGTAAAAATTAGAATTAGAATTTACCCCATGCTACATGGAAAACTGTGAAGTTGTTCACTAAACTGCTGCCATCTGCCAGACACTCATTTAAATACACTGCATATAGCAAAAGTGGATTTGATTCAACAAGGCCTTGAAAGTATATTTTTACTGTCTGAGATTAAGACAAATACCTCTTTTCTTTCCCCAGCCCCAGCCCCAGCCTAAGCTTATCTGTACTTCTTCCAAGGAATTGTACTGACATGGTCTCCTTAGAGATTTTTTTATAATCTTTGGCACAAGCAAAAACCTTAATAATTTCCCTGACGTTTGCTTGGGGCTTTGTTTATTTAGGGCCAATGAAAGCCATCTATTATATATCCCAATCCTTAAATGACCCCTAAATGGCAATTTAATCACATTTTTCTCAGAATCAATATTGTTGGAAAAAAATCCATCGAGGACTGCGAGGGACTAATATTGTTATCTAATGACTATGACTACTCTAATAAATTCAATCCATTTTACTGTCTTGTCCTTCATAGGGGTTCCAGAAATTGCAGTTTGGAGTCTAGACTAGACAGGTTGATAGTTTTTGCATAAACTTGAGACGTGTAGTTTCTCACTCCTCAAGTCAGGACATTTTTGCCACACACAAGGAAGAGCTTCAGCTATCAGATATCTCAGATCCTTGTATTCAACTTGCAATTTCCACAACTGGGGCTAAGAAGCAAACTTTTTAGGAGTTTTTTTTTTCCTTTGAGATGCCCAAAGGTCGCTTAGAGGCCCCAGTCCTTCTGTTCCAGTGCTCCAACCCCCACCCCGGGATCTGAGGACTTTCTGATTCTTCTTGTCTGCTTACTTTCATTGTTCCCAGCATCACTGACATCACCTGGGGTTGCAAACCCCTGTTCAGTTTAAAATCAAGAAACTTTCCATTTTCTACTGGAATAACAATTGCACCATGCTCTGGAACTTATGTCCACGGGCCCCTGCTGATACCCCTGTCCCTGCAGAGATGGAGCTGGTGCAGCTTGCTGGGCACACAGGGAAGCCTTGGGGTAGGGGCTGAGCAGAGGTGAGCCCACAGCTGGGGCAGGGCAGCAGGCAGGACACTGAGCCATGGCAAGGCTCAGTGGGGACATCAAGAAACTTTCCACAAGGGAACTCTGAACAATTCCTTGCAATAGAAAGTTTCTTAACTGAGAGCAGGGAAATGGCACACATGCTCTCTTTCAAGCTCAAAGAGGGCTGGCAAAGGCTGTGTTTAGATCCTTTTATTTTCATCTATGTCTTTTGAGTTTCCTCTGTTTCATATATGACCTTGTTCCAGGTATTATACAAACAAATCTGATTTTTTGTTTTTGTCTGTTTGCTTTGAACAAGGGTGCAGACAGACCTCAAAATCTTGGCTGGCTTGGGATCCTGTCACCCTTCCTAAACTAAAAGTGCTCCTGTCATGTGACTGCCAATGCCCTGATCTCTCTTCTGGCACTTCCAAACCACCACGTGCTTCCTCCAGAGGGTGACTGCTGTTCTGGTTTGTGTATGCTGCAGCAAACATGACACGTGGTATGTTCTGTGTTGTGGCCTCAGACTTCTGCAACTGGACTGTTTTGGATTCTCTATCATCTCCTGGAGGTGAGAAGATAATCTGCTTTCTACACATTCATTCTGAACTGCACCGACTGGCCAAACTCGAATTATTTTATCAGGGTTTTGTTCTGGTCCTGCAGTAGTATCCAACAAAACTTTGTCCTAGATCCCAGTTCCTGTCTTTTATTAGAATTTCAGCACCCTCTTTCTGCACGGCCTTTAGAGATCTCTGCATTTTATAACTTTCTTCTTCACTTTTCCCTCCACGGATCGACATTGCTTATTTCCTGAATAACACATAGAAAACGGTTACTAAAAAAGAAAAATGGGCTTTGTTTATTTGTTTAGTAAGGAATTTTCTGGAAGAAGATAATTGTTTCATAAGAAATTATTTTGATGACTTTCATGAAAAAAGTTTTAAGAGGCAAGAGAAATCTAGAAAATAAATTATTTAGATTGAACCATGAGATGAAAAAAAGAAAAACCATGACCCAGAAATTGCAGATTTTCTGCATAGCTGTCTAAAGTATTCAAGTATTCTCCAAGTACTCAATCTCTAAATGGAGATCTGGATGAAGATGAAAGATTGTATAGGATGGCTATTACTATCATCTGTGGCAATCTCTGCAATGCTGTGGAGCTTTTTACATCTGACTCTCTATGGGAATTTTCTGTGGTTTTATTAAAAGAATAATAAGGTTCAATAGAAATGCTATAAGAATCTAAAAAATTTAATTTAGATAATCCTAGAGGATTTAATTCTTGCATATTTTTACTGACATATTTGAATACACAATTATGCAGAGTTCTTGTTTTAGTTACAAGATACCTCATAAAATAGATACAGCATAAGAAGTACAGACTAGCTTTCTAGAAGCACAGAAATGTAAATGTTCTTATGACTATATTTATTGTCTCACTTGTGATTTTACATCCTTACTGCACTTATTTAAAGTCCTTAAGTTGAAAGATGCAACTGTAAGACTGCAATCATTACATTTGCTTACCTTATTTTACATTATCGGGTTTTTGGTACTCCCTGGATGTTACTCATCACTGCACGTGTTTTCTGCTGGGGTTTCTCCCAGCATGTGTTCTCTGGCTCACAGAGTCACTCACATGCAATACTACAGGAACAGCAATCTGAAAGTGGATTAATGGAACAGTTCAGGTGAAGTATTCTGATTCAAGCTAAGTGGGAAACAAGAGAGATGGAAAATAATGAAGGAACCTGAGCAAAATTATTATTTAATAGCTCTGCCAGGTACTGGTAGAACCACGGATGTGAGTGATATATTGATATAAAACAGTAGAACAGGTTCATTAGGGCAACAGTTTACACTGTGAGATTCACAACATATAGGGAAGACAGAATTCCTTGGAGCCTCTGATAATGATTACTTGAGAAAAGAAGTTAGAAATTATTATGGGGGAGTTTTCTTCCACAGATCTCAAAATCAAGAAAAGCCTGGTGAAGTATCTCTAAGCACAACTATTTTATCATTACACTTTTTATTTTTTAACTCCATGAGCTGTTCCCATTATTACTTTTTAAAAAATTTCTTGTTTAATAGCAAGATGGTCTTAATTATCTTGTTTAAAGTTCTAGTGACAGATATAGATGAATGGCAGTGCTGGTTTTTCAATTATACTTCAGTAATTTGATTTGTGGCGTAATACTCCATCTCTGACTCACAACAGTGAAGAAATCCACTATGTACCAAAATAGGTGGAAGAAGACCCTTTCCTCAGCAGGGATTAAAAGCAAATAAATGAGTAATTAATACCTCATTTGGTACCATCAGGAAAACCCAAAACTTGGTGCCATGACACCCAGCAAGGCTGGGTTTTAGAAGACTCCTTATTGCTGATGCCTTGCTTTCTGAAGCTTTCCCTCAAAACCAAAAATCAAAGTGTCCAGCTCTATCTGCTTCCAGCTGCATTCTTTACACAGGAACTCTTTGTTTTTATTTTTGTTTTCTTGTAGGGAAAGCATGACCAGATGCAAAAGAGTTGACCTCACCTCCAGCAGGTTTAGGGCAGCCTACAAATCCTGAATCTTGAAAGCAACCCTCAAAGCTTTTGTCCAAATCAAAGAATTCTGTTCAAGCTTCAGTTCCCTCTGTCCAGGAGTGGAAGTAGGTGGCCCAAACACCTCATTCAAGCCTTTCCTTAGAGGGCCTGGCACGGGCTGTGTGCCTGCAGTCAGTGGGGGAGAAGAGGAAGGGGTGGAATCCCCAGCCCAGAGCACCCAGGAAAAGGCTGACTGCAGCAGGGGGATGCACAAGCCAGTCCTTGAGGCAGTCACATGAAATCCAGGGGTCAGACAAGGGCTGAAAGGGTTCCAATGGCTCAATGCACCCACAAATACTCAGGTTCTGCCCACAGACCTCCGAGTTGCACCTCTGTCTCTCCACTGCCCTACTTGAACTTAGTTGCACAATCTGGTATTCTCCACTGAATTTCTGTGGGATTTGTATACTAAATTCCCACTGAGTCCTGAGAAAGCCACTGGAAGAACATAGGAAAAAATAAACCTACACAGTAAGGATATCTGAGTGGGGTCACACCTTAAAGGAGTATTTTAATGCAGTATTGATGATGGTAATTTTCAGAAGTCTCAGGTTTGTAACACAAGGACTCTTCCAGACAGAAAATTTTCAGAGTGAACCACACAATGGCACTTTTAAAGAATAAAAGCAGGAAGTTGCACTGTCTCTTAACAGATGGAAACAGCAGATGTGCCCAGATAATTTAATAATCTGTGACAATATTAGTTTTAGATCCAAAGCAGTCTGAGGAAAAACACATCAGATTTTCCCCAAGGACATCAATAAAATAAAAATCAACTGACACCCAAGTAGAAGAGGCTAATCAGCACATCACTACATTTTTTCATGTGGTAGTTTGGTGCAGTGTCACCTTGACACAGAGTGCTGCTGCAGCAAAGGAAACCCCACAACAAGGGACATCTGCATGTGATAGAAATCGAACTGGCTTCCCTGTGGTTAGCATGTCACCAGGCAATTCTTTAGAACGATTAGACTGGGGGTCTGTACATGGAATTGTGTAAGACTGCAGCTCTGTGATTTGCTTTACTCCAGAGATGTACAACAGTGAGATAAAATGGGCAATCCATCCAGAGAAACAGGAAAAACTGGACTGAAGATCCTGGGTCAGTTTAGGATTTTAGCAAGCAGGACGGATAACTGCTCCTTTCCCTGCTGTTCACAACTGTGCAGCCTCTTACTGAGCCTGCAGGAGGGTTTCAGTGTCAAAATATGCTGTACCCTGCTTACACAGTACAGGGATTTTAAAGTAATAGGAGAGGCCTACAGATATTTTAGTGTCTTGAAAGAACCAGAATTACATACTGGACTCTTCTGATAGGAGTTCTTCTAACTAATTCTTGTTCAATCTGCAATAAAATAATGACAGGAAGCACAAGTATTTTAAACCAGCATAAAATCATAAGATATCTTATTAGGAAACCTTTTTCTTTCTTTCCTTTTTTCTAACTCTGAAGGCTGTTGTCTTTAAAAGGGTTTCAATTTCCTCATTTAATAGCAAGTGGTTTGAATTATTTTGTTTACAGCTCTAGTGAGATCTATAGATTAGAGGCAATGCTGTTTTTCTCAGAGCTCTTCCTAGCTGTCTTCTCCAACTCTCATCTTTCTTCCTTTCTGTCCTCCCTTCCTGTAAAGGAAACATTCCTGCCCAACTCTCCTCCCTTCAGACTGCTTCAGTCCTATTCCCATGGGAAGATCCCTTCCTCATCTGTTAAAACAAAAAACCCTACCCAAATGCCAAATCAATGCAGCACGAAACCCCACCATTGCAGCTTTAGCACACCTGGATGAGAAGGGACCTTGCTGCTTCCCAGTATCCCAAGGCACTCAGCTCAGTCCTGCTGAGCCCCAGGGTGTCACTGTCACTCCCCAGGGGACACACTCCATGCTACCCTACAGAGGTCAGGATTCAGAGAAGCTGATGTCTTTCCACACCCCCCTGTGCTTTCCCTCAAGTCCCCTGTGCCCTTGGGCACTGCTGCTGAGCTCTTCACCAGCACAAGCACCCAGGTTTTCTGTCTTTGCCATGGCCAGGTCCTGCAGGGCCCCCCAGCCTGCCTCAGCCTGGCAGTGCCACAGGGTGAGACAAGGTTATTTCTGGTTGCAGCTGTTGGAGGGCAGAGTCTGTGGCACCTGTGTGGTTTGGAAGGGGTTCTGTGGCTCTGCTTTCACATGGAAGTGTCTCAGCCCTCCTCAGCCTCCTGCTGTGCACTTAGATAGGATGGGACATCCCAAAAAAATAACAAATCACTGCTGTGGTGCCATGGCTGTAGAGTGAGTGATCACCGGATCAGTGTGAGCCTCTCTTTCTGCCAAAAGCTGCTAAAAGAGTCCAGAAACAGGACAGGCCTGATTTGACTCCCCTGGTGTGCCAAAAGCTTGGGCAGTGACTAAAATAACCTGGGATTTTGATAAGTAAAATGAAGCAGATGCTTGTCAAGGTTTTCCTAGCAGAGCAGCCTGAGATTTGCAAACTGCATGTTCTGACTTAGATCAAAACCGCAGAGCATGTTGGAGTTTAGCTTGGATTTGAGTTTTTCCAGAAACAACAGAAACTTGGTATCACTTCAGATCACAGATGAAACAAAGAAGTAAAATCTTCATTGCAGAGTTCAGTTTGTGGTCGTGTCATGTGAAAGGAGGTCAGATTACCAGTGACCACACTGGAAGCTTTATTCATAGCTGAGTTCACATATCATGAGAAGTAAAAAAGCTCTCCAATATGTGACCAAAAAAACATTGCAGCCTAGAAGTATTAATGAAATAAACATAGGTTAAAATTTGCTAAGTAGATACATAACGACAGCTAAAATATCAAATCAGAGCAAAGTAATTCAGCTCAACAGAAAAAACACCAAGGAATGCTTCCATTGCTTTTGATGGTTTGGGGTTTTTTGCCTTGAAAATGCTGGCTGCAAATGACCCACACACTTTTGTGGCTAGATTAAATGTGCTGTTAAAGGATAAAATTAAAATTATGTTAATGCCATTAGATTATTAAAAAGCCTTCTGAACAATTTTTAACTCTTTGTTCTTGGTATATTTGAAGAAGGAATAACATCTTACTCATGTAATTTTCCTATTTCCCTAAAGCAGCCCTTCCCCCCTTTTCTTTGCTCCTTTACTCTGCCCTTTCAGTGGCAGCCCTGTGTGAAGGAGAAAGAGCAACCTTGATAAAGGAGGTCTAGGGCTTCCAACACGTTACATTTAGAAGCTGGTTCTGGCAACTTTACCAGCCAGCCACGCTGAGGAGAGTCCTCACTTCCCTGTGGCACACCCTGCTCAACCACAACACAGGCTATTTGGAACACGAGACTCTAGGGATGATTTGAGTGAGAAAAACTGGCAAATAACTCTTTCTAATGTTCACAATTTGTCTAATAAAACCAAAGTACTAGGATGTACATATCTGAAAACAGATTCAGGGAACAGAGAATGTATCCTGCACATAATTAGAGCTAGCTTTGCTGAAGTCATTTAGTGCACTGACTTGCCTTCCAACAAAACCTTTTTAAAATATGGTGTTTATTCTGACACAATTGCCCTTTCACTGTAACCCCCTGATGTGTAATTTTTGGTTTTGTTTCTATGTAAGGCTGCATTAGCCAGTTCAGAATAACAGCATATGTCACACATCTTTCACAACACATCTCAACCTGTAGCAAGAACTTTGCATCCTTGATCCCTTCCTCTCACATTCCCTTGTTCTTCACTGACAATGCTAGGGTAAATAAAAACATTCCAATTTTCTCCTACTCTGACCATATCCATAAAGCAAAGTTGGCATAAACTATGTATCAAATGTATATGAGAAATGCATATAAGTGTCTGTGTCTATAAATTGAGTCACGAGGGTTTCTCAGCTGGTAGATTGCAGCATCGCTGACGTGGCAGCAAGGAAGGCCACAGCTCTTACATCTATTTCTTGTGGTTACTCACTCTGCTACTGTGGGCTTTGCCAAAAGGGTTTTTTTGTTGTTTGTTTTTTGTTTGTTTGTTTTTTTTTATGTTTTGTTTGCTTGGTTTTGGTTTTTTGTTTGAGGGTACACATATATACCTATATATAAGCATCTCCATTTAAACATGCGCATATATAAAGATTTGCATGATTAAAGGCAAGAGCTGGAGTTTACTGTGTTGATTAGCCAGTCTTGCCATATTAGAAAGCTAAAAGGTTCTTTTTTTTTCCAAACTGCAGGTTGATTTCACATAGGCAGAGATAATGATATAATTCTGAAATGTAAACTTAGTTCTTGTTTTCCCTTTCTGAAAGAAAGAAAAAAACCCTAAATTTCCTGGAGATGGGATTAGAAACATGTTTTGCTAATTATTCCAGGGAGGAGCTGGCTGCCAAGCCTGGAGGAGCAAATTATATACATTATCTGTCAAGTATCTAAGGGTACCTATGGGACAATCACAGGGAGAACCACTGTCACACTGAAATTTATTATACTCTGTCAATAAAGGTTAGTGTGAAACAATGCCAGTCAAATTAGATGCATAACAATCCATGAAAGAGTCACATAAAACCATACTGCCATTCACCACCATAAATCTGCATCCCTCTGAGTAAGGGATTCCTTGCAGATAAAATTTCCACGATTTGGATGCACTGACTAAGTGGAGAAGGAATGCTTTCCCCATGCATTGCCCTGGGCTCTAAGCACATCAGCTGCTGATATGAAATCAAGCAGCAAGAGCTTGATTTCAAGCTCAAGGCAGAGGGGATGGATGTCCCAGTGCCACAGATGTCCAACATCCCTGTGCTGTGCACATATAACCTCACACAGAATGTGGCTCATTGCTGCTCTGGCAGCTGCTGAAAATGCTGACGCAAGATGGAAAGGGATTGAACAATGGAATTGCACAGCTTTCCCTCCTGCCTTCCCCTGCTCTGTCCTCAGCTGCAAGTCTTTCCTGTGCCCTTCCCTTTTAATGGCACTGACATGGCTCCTCACTTTTGTCCCCAGCCCAGCCTCCTCTCCAGCTCTCTCTGCTTACACTGCCCAGCCACAGTGTCCAGACACCAGCTCCAGCCACAGCTTCCCAAGGGAGCTGACCGAGCTGTGGGGCCTGGCCTGGCCCAGCCCAAGGCCTGGCAGTCTTTGCCTGGACAGGTGGCATCCCTGCGGCACACACTGCCCTCCTCTCCACAGAGACATCTCTGGCTAAAGAGCTTCACCCCAGCAGAGATCAGGAGAGGCCCTGGCCACAATGGCAAAGACAGAAGAAAAACTACTTATACCTAATGCAGCTGAAGAGGGAAGAAGATTGTGCAAAGGCCTGGACCACAAAAACCTTCTAAGAGCTCTTTGCACTGGATCCTGAGTTTCCTGGAGTTACCAGGAACTGAGACTGCTATGACAGAGGCAGTGGGCCTTATGGAAATGAATTCATCAATCAGTGCTGGAGGTGAAACTCTAAGCTTTAGATGGGTGCTCTTACCCTGAGTTAAGACATAAATTTGGAGGAGGCACTGCTGTTGGTCATTTTTCTGGAATTCCTAGGACACAGCATACAGGCCTTCAGCAATCCACAGGAGGTTCAAAGTATTAACAGGAATATTGGTCACGGAGAATCGTGTGGGTGGCAAAGTTGGGATGGTGGAGGCAGCCAAGTCTGTGGGGCAGCAATTCGCTTTTCCATGTGCATTCCATCTGCCATGGCCACAGACTGGTCCTGAGACAGCCCTGTGGAAAGCAGGAGCACATTTGGCTCGGCCTCAGGCAGCATCTCCCCAGCAAATGAACTGCTGAGGACCATGATGGCAGCCACACAAAGAAAGCCCTTCCAGACAGAGTTTAATGGGAAGCTGGGGCTGATTCATCAGAAGTATCTAGTCTGCCTTTCATGAGGTTTAAATGATCATGCTTCAAACAAGTCCCACAGCTGTGCTGCTTGGAAGTCTGGTTTCCCTCTCAGCAGATGCTCCACACGAACCAATTTAAGCTTGAGGGAAAAAAATCCCCAACTAAGGGCTATCAAGTGAGATCAGGACAGGATTTCTTTTCTGGAGCAGAGCAGCAAGTCCTGTGTAAACTGTTCCAGAGCCCAGATTAATGAATGGCTGTGGCTGTGTAAACATGATCCTGGTGTGGGCACAGAGACTGCTGGGGGAGGAAGAGGAGACCTGAAAGAGAAGAGAGGAATCCAGAGCTGAAACACCAAAGGCTTGGTTAAGTTCAGAGTGGGGTAGAGACACTTCACCAGTTTATACAAGGCACATGAAGGTGTCAGAGTCCTTGAACAAGACTGGAATTTCTGGGCTTCTTCCTCCTGTTTTGCAGAGCTGGACACCCATGTGCCAAGCATCTGAACAGCAAACCCAGAGGTCCGAGCCCCAGCTGCCCTCACGGTGCACACTGGGGTCCCTTGACACTGGGGCCTGCTGGAATTTGGCTGCACAGCAGAGGGCCTTGAATGCCCTAATCCTCTACTCTGGCAGTTCAAAGGAATAACAATCACTGCAGTGCAACCATATAAAAAGATACAATTTATACAATATAAAATGTATAAAATCTTATTTATGTCTAAATCAATATGAAGACCAAGGAATGGCCTGACATCCAGTGACACCAAGAGACTGAAAAAGATATGGAAGCATTTTCCTGTTTCTATCTCATCATACCTACAGTGGTAAAAAAGCCTGGGAAACACCCACTATAGCAGTGCAACTGAAAGGTAAACAGTTTCCCCTAACAAAACAGCTTTGAAAAGGCAGTTTGTAGAAGACAATCCCAGAGCAGCACATGAGAATTCTGGTAAGAACTTATTTTTATAAAAGAGTGGTATGGCAAGTTTACCTGCTTCCTAAATTTGGCAAGGTTTTTCTACAATATACTTACTACGCACTGATGGGACAAAAACTGTAACAGCAGAATAAAAACCATGGTCATTAGCTGGCTGGATAAAAACAAGGTACACCACAAGGTTGTACCAACATTTCCCTTAAAAAATAATTTGAGGCATTACTGCATCTTGAATTTTCCCTGCCTTTGGTCAGGTCTCAGGATGCACAGAGGTGCTTCCCTGGGTTCCCACAGGAGCAAACTCCTCACAAACTCCTGCTGTGTTCTCCTGGAAGTTTCCTCAAGTGCTGCTTTCCAGGAGTATAGCCTTGGATCAGCTCTAGTCAGAGCTCAAGTCCCGTGATGCTGTTGCATAAGGTGGGGGGAGGAAAAGGACAGCTCTAAGGAAACAGGGAGGTGTAGATCACAAACTAACCCAGCATTCCTGGAAAACAGCAGGCTTCTGGGGGCCAACCAAGGAGTTTTTTTCCAACTTTTCTTGGAGGCTTATTTGCCCTTTGAAACACCAACATGCAATCTGTGACTCCCAGGAAGAAGGCTGGATGTTAGGTTTTAAGAAAAAACAGTCTTGCCACTGTTTCTAAGCAGAAATGGCAGACTGTTGAGATATGCACCTAGTACATATTTCACAGCCTTCCAGACAGCTCTCTAGGAAGACTGAAATTGTGGAAAAATGAAAATGAATTCATAAAACCAAAGCAATTATGAGAAAAATAAGTAGTATGCAAACAAATAGAAGCTAGAATACTCTAGGGGCTTGCAAATAAGGGCTTGCATTTATAAAACACAGGGATGATACATTTTTTACATGTTTCATTAAACTCTCTCCTGCTTATTGTTTTGCTGCTTTTTAATCAAATTTGGGGAGTCAGAATATGTCCCTCTTTAATCTACATTCTGCCAGAATGTACTTGATGGTACCTTTTCCCATGGATTTCCCCTCAGGCTGAGAAAAAGCAAGTTTTAAATGTTCTCTGTTTGGTAACAGCTGAGAGAGGGGCCAATGTCTGGAGTGCATTCAATGTCTGTCTGCACCTATTTGCCTTGTGCTTGAACTCCTGATGAGATTGACTTGGCATTTCCACAGCCTCTGTCAGCTCTGTCCATCTGTATTCCTGTTCAGCAGCTGCAGGGCTGAAGCACCTCCCCACTGAGCCCCCCCAGACTGCCCCTCCTGACTCCAGAGGCTCCTCTGAAGCATCAGCCTCTGAAGAGCCCCTGTTTGCATGTGTGCAGCAATCTCATTCCAGTGTGGACAGACCAATGAGCGAGTATCTTTTGAAATACTGTAAACAATTTGTCCTCACATTTTTCTGGAAAATGAAAGCCATCTGCAGCACGGTTGTTTTAGACCCTTGGTGGATACTGTATTTAGCTATACATTCACAGAGACTCTAAATGTCTTCTCAGAGCAGTTAACCATCATGTGAGGGTTTTCTGTGGGCTGTGGGCTCATGCAAACTCAGGATTTTCCTGCTTATAACCTAACACTGACTTTCTCTTCTTATATCAGCTTCCTCACTGCTTCCCTGTATCTTTTCCCACCATAACAGTTTGCTTATGAGCACACACCAAGATTCAGGATGACCCCTGCACCAGAATAAAATATTGCTTACAATATTGTGTGGGAATTTTTTCCCTTTGGAATTCAAACTTCTAGCCAGGGAGGTCTGTGAGACACTGAATCAGTGGTCCTGAGAAAACAAATTGCTGTTTTCCCAAGTTTCAAGTAAATTCATTATGGCTCTATGACTCATGTGGCTTAAATGGCCTTACTGGTTTATTTATTAGAATGCCAAGAGGCAATTTTTCTTGTTTACTTAGCTCTCTAGTCACATGTTTCAGACTTAAATAAGATTCCATTATTTTAAAATACCTACTTTTAAAGGGGCTATTCAATAGTGGAATCTTCTAGGAGATCATATTACCCCAAATTTCATCCATCAAGCCTTTGCCATGTTCCCACAACACACAACTGTGATGACACAGATCACATCCTTGTTCAGGTTTTTTACATCAGATATTACACAATCTACAGGTTCTGTCAAAATACACACAGTGAGTGATAAAATCCTTAACACCCTCAGGGACAGCTTTTAGTGCAGACTCACTAAACCTTAGAGATGTGAAAACAGACAAGCAACTTGTAAAGTCAATATTAACACTTTTCATCAGGAGACAATCTGACCCAAAATCTGGAAACAGCATCAAGGATTTAAATGTTTTTGTTAATTTTTTTCTTTTTTTTATTTTTGCTTCTCAGCAGCAGTGCAGCAGATCATCAGCTAAGCTACATAAATGCAGCCTGACTCATGAGTGCAGCACAGCTGAGCCCAGTCACACAAGCAATCCCACGCAGCATTCCATGCTCCTGTACAATTTCTCACTCACTTACCTTAAAAACTCTTACCTTTATTGTCAAGTGTAGTTGCTTATTTTGCATCTCAGGTTTGTCAACCACAAATGATTTGTGATTGTGTCACTATTTTACAGGGTTGAAGCATTTAAAACATTTATTCTGGCTTTTTCATAGTATATAAGGTTACAAAATCAGGGGAACCCGTTTCTGCATTGTTTGCACTGTAGGTGACTTTAACCTGCCATTATGGGGGCTCTCTGCAACCACAAAAACAAGAGCAAAATATGTACTGGAGTGATAATGTTCTAACATGCTCTAAATATTAATGAAGAGGAGAAAAAAAATTCGCAGATTTCTAATCTACCCAGGCCCTTCTAATAAGATTTGTTGCTTTTTCCCCCCCAATGAACTCTTATTATCTTAGGAGCCTTATCCTATTGCAGTGCACAGAAGGATTTTCTGTCTTTTCAGTGTCAAGGATTGCTTTATTTGAAAACAAGGAGGTTTCTTTAAAAAACCCCAAAATACACCAAAATATTTAAAATGCACAAAAATTTTCCAAAGCCAGTTTAGATCCCTAGAGAACTCATTCAGTTATTTTCAGTGAAACATGCTCAATATATTCCAATTCTGATATGGTGCAGAAGTCTCAAAAAGCATCTTGTTTTTACTGAATAAAATGCTTACAGAATACAATCATAAAAGAAATAAAACTTGCCACAATTTAAATGTCACACATGGTAAAACCAGAGGTAGCTTTTAGAAGTACTCACATTGAACAGAATTTCTGAGTTCCTTTCTGGTCAGAGAAGCTTGTGTGTAGCATGAAGCTGCAAAGGAAACTGAACCAATGAAAATTTGAAAGGGTCTACCTAAGACTCCTCATTTGAGAAAGTTCTTATAAGGAGATTAATTTATATAAAGGTTTCATTAACAGGCATTTAGAAAATATGGATGACTGTCATGCCTTCCAATGAGCTTCAGAATAAAGGCAATTAGCTAAAGAACTTTTGTGATGGCTTAGTACAGCTTCCTTCTGGAAGCATTTGTCAGATATGCAACTTAGCCAGGTTTTTAATATGGTACAAACTACTAGAAATTCAGATAAATGCATGGAAACTGGAGCTTGCAGCAAGCAGCATCGTGGCCAAGGCTCACTGTGGTTACCTACTCTGTGGGAGGCAGTATTCCTGGCTTCTGGCACGCTCCAGCAGCTGCAAGAGTGGTTCCTGGGGGCTGCAGACATGGCAAATCTGCTTCTTGGCAGCCCTTGTGCAACCCTGAGATAGCACAAAAAGTGATGGGGCAGAACGAGAGCAGGTCTCACATCAGTGAAGTTTCACAAAAAAATGCAGGGTGACTGAACTGCCTAATGTTGGCACAAGGTGATATTTTGTTCCCTTTTGATTTTCTTCTATGCTTCCTTCCTAATCTGTTTCTGCTCCTTCTTAATCTTTATTGCAAGGCATAATCTCTGCTGAAATAAACAGTGGAAAATGTGAGGAAAAAAAAAACAATAAAAAAAGAGTCTAAAGGCTGAAATCTGCTGACTTTGGTTACTGTCATTCATGTGAGACTTAAAATAAGTTCAGTCCATTTCAGAGTCCACTTTAGGAGACTTAACCTCAGGGCTTATTATCCCCAGCTATACAGAAATTAGATTCTTCGGAAATTTCTTATAAACACAAAAGTTAAACTACATATTCATATGTTTGGAAAGCTTTACCCCATCACACACATGAACTACATATGCACTCCATGGATCCCACTGGGTCTTGTACTTCCAGAAAGTGCTTTGGTCTAATGAGTAAATAAATGTGCAGTTTCTTTAATCTATGCACCACCGCTGGATGCATGCTGAAGCATTCCAGGAAGGCAGCACGTATTACAAATGCCAGGCTTTCCCTCAGACACTGCCTTACCCTTCTGAAATAACTGAACAAACCCAGAGAGTTTAAATCCTGGCCTCTGTTTCATTTGTGACAATTGCTCACCAGTTTTTCACCAGCTCACTGTGAAACTCATGTCTCAGTGTCTCATTAAGAATTTGTCTAAAAAGAAGGAGGGGAAAGCAGGCTAATGAGGTACCAAGGCTCACTCGCTGCCTTTTAGCTGGAGCTCACCAAGCACCTATCAGCAGGCATTTTCAGCTGCATTTTGAAACATATGGCCAGTTATTCTGAGGGTTTTTTAACATGTGACTTCGCAGCCTCTAATTTTAAAAAGCAACAACAAAACTCCAAAGTGTGAAAATAAGGAAACTGAGAGCTTGCCTGCAATTCTCATCACACCTCCTCTCTTTAGAGCATGTCCAAAGGGTGACAGTCTCTAGTGGCAGATGAGTTACAGTGCAGATAGGGGCTCTGTGTGTTTAAGCAGAGGTTTCTCAGGCAGTGACAGTCTCCTCCTTTCCAGAAGAGACTCTTTCTGTGAAGCAGAATTGCTCAGTGAGAATGAGACCATGCTTAGTTCCACAAATTGAAAATTAATCATCATAATGAAGTCTCAGAGCCAGCCCCATTCCTTGGCACATTCAATCACCTCTGGGATTATGTGACCACGCTTCTGCAAATGTGAGAATTTCATCTTCTTTTCTTCCTCTCCATCTGTGAAGCCAGAATGGAATATAATTCCTTTCACCACATGAAAGATTTGGTCTTTACCATTTTGAGCAATTTGATCAATTTTATGTTTAGCACATATCCCATCTGTCACAAGGAAGGGCAAGAGCCACTTACAGACCCACTGAGAGTAAAGATGAGTTAGGCCAAGAACATCCTGCACTGATGCTCAGTGATTTATCAAAGGTTTAAAAAAGAAAACACCAACTCATCATATTTCAGCTGTTTGACTTCAGAATTCTAACCTAATTCACTCAGGTATACCGTGACAGGCAGGTAGGAAGAAAAAAAAATTCATATCATAGGAAAACAAGGAATGTAAAACAAGGAATCCTGCTTCTAGGTATTAATATAGCTTGGTAGGACAGGCCAGGAGAATTGCTGGACATTCAAGTGGAACCAAAATCTACTATTACATGTCCAGAAGTGATACAGCCACAGTTAGCAGGGTCAGCAGAGTGATCACAGTTTATAGAAGAAAAAAATAGGAATGGAAGGAAAAGGCATCCAAGAGGAAGAAAAAGGTGTCAGCAAAACGGGCAGCATGAAGCTGAATAAAATACATTAAGTATTTTATTTTTGTTGCAATTTAAAAGTAAAAAAAAAGTCTTGTTCCTGACTCATTAGCACCATATTTCTAACCTAGTAGATGGTGTTTCTCCCTCTCTGTAACAAGACAATTTCCACAACCAACACTACTGTGAGCAGCAGCAGCAGCAGCCCCCTCCCTCTGCCCAGGGCAGGAGCAGTGGCCTGGGCTCCTCTGCCTGCTCCCAGCAGGTATTTCAAAGCAGCAGTGCAGGTGAGCACGAGCTGCTGCTGCTCTGCCTGGGAGAGAGCACTGACAGCAGCAGGGAGGGACAGCTCCTGCCCGCAGCTCACAGGAGATGATGATGTGCTTCTTACCTGCCAGCACCCACTCCCATGGGTGTTCAAGCCCCATGGGTCTTGAGGATTAGCTTGAAGGGGAGTTTTACAAGGGAAACAATCACCAGATGGTTTCAGATCACTTCTCTCAGAAGCACTGACACCATCTGCAGCAGCCTGTGCCATTAACAGGCCTGGGTTACAGAGATTGTTTTCTAAGGCTCAGGAAAGCTTCAGTTATTATCCTTCCCTCCTTAAACAGTCAGTCAGCAGCCAAGTATATTGAGCAGAGAAGTATGGGGGAAGAAAAGGGCAAAAAGAAAAGTCCATTAAATCCAGGAAGCACTGCAAAGTTACTCCCTAATTGTCAGCATTCTACAGCTGCATTTGGAACAAGATTTTCCTCTGCTGATTGCAGATTAGCTCAAACTGTAAAACAAAAGGGATTGGAGTCTGAGATCAGATCCTTTCCAAAGGTGGCTTTTAACCCCTTCCATCACTAAACCCTCTTTTGTGGCAGATCCAGCCCAATACTTAAGCACCAGCCCGCCCTACCTTCCAGCTGGGCATTTTATTCAATGAACACTGTGTTCTAGGAGGCAATTTATTTATAAACATTTATTTTAGGCAAAATTAAACAGACATTTGAGATTACATAGAAATACAGTTTCCAATTGGATCACATAAAAATTAAAAATGCACTGTTGTGTTGATTTAAGTATTTTTGTATGTATTGACCAGTTATATAAGATTTAACCATGCCATTTGCAGTCAACTATCATAAAAATCAGTAACGAAAAAGGTTTCTTAAAATGTGCAAATATTATCTTAGTGTTACCATTGATAATAAATGACCACTAAATAGATGCTTATTATGTAAAGCTTTTTAAAGTACAATAAAAATACAAATTCTATTTGTTAAAAAAGGCCATTGCTATGGCTACTAAACATCCTCATTATACAAATTCGAAAATACTATATGACAAACAAAATTATAAAGACTTTTCTTTATGAAACATATACTATTCTATTTGTTAGTGATTTTATATATATTTTTAATATATATTTCTCTATAATACTCTATATGAATGATGAGCTCAGAATGAGAGAGAGGAAGACAAATGTAATGTAGGATGTTAAGGCCCCAATTCAGCAAGGTACCTGAGGATGTGTCAAACCCAGCAAAGGAATAATCCCATTCTTTTAGAGGACTCCAAAGGTACATGCACAAGTACTTTGTTGAACAAGGCATAAAAATGCTCATAATGAAATTGGAAAATGTGGTTTTGGTGTAAACTGTGACTGTTAAGGACAAAACTATAAGTGTCAGCAAAAATCCTCTCATTAAAAAAAAACTCTGAAAATTTTGGGGCAGGGAGGTTTCCACATTTTTATGTTTGGAAGGGAAAATACTAGAGGTTGGAAAGTTTTTTAATTGAATTCATGATAATAATTTTCTGAGATAGGTTTGAGATGGTGTTTTATTGCTCATGAGGAAGATTAATGAAGAGTATGCATAGACACGTCAGCATTCATCTCACCAGCAGCTGAGAATTTTGGTGTTCAGGTGTTTCTGTAACATGAACAACAGCAGGCACAAAGGACTTAGGGATGTTTCTCTGCAGAAAGCCTCGAAAGTAAAGACATGGAACACTAAAGAGAGTAAAAGAACTGTACTCAACAGAGCCTGGCTGTAAACACTCAGGTGTTGAAAGTAACTACAGAACTGAGCCCAGGGCCTGCTTATACACAAAATTACTTCAGTTCCTAAGTAAATGCAGGACCATAATCTTCCTTTAAAGATATGGCTACCATGTAATGGATTCCAGGGTGCATCCTTTACACTTCAGCTATAAAATATCAAAACAAAGGGCAGTTGCCTTGCCATTCTGCAATGTAGCAGTTCTTCTAGGCTCATTAAGCACTAATTAGCAGACTAGCAACTTGTTAGTTTCTCAAACATGAAGGAAGGACCTAAAATCTGGATTGTATAAACCAATGACAATAGACATACAGGGCAGTGACCACACACAGTGATGGAGATCAGTCACACTGCATCCGGATTTACTTCTGAAGCATATAGTAATGGGTAGTATTTTATGCTTTTCTCACTGCAAATTGACATTTTTGTAGCAGATAATAATTTTACTGCTTGAATATTAAATAATACCTTAAAAGCATAATTTCAAAATGCTGCCAGGTAAAGTATTATGTGGAATTCATGCCTGCACATTTGCAGAGAGAGACAGAGAGAGAGGTATGAGTGACCTTTGTGAAGAACTTCTCCAAGCTACGAGTCATAAAGCATAGTAAACTCGGGCCAAAATGTGACAGAAAGAAACACAACAGCATAATTTCATCCATAATTCATAAACAAATACAACTTTTTACATTTGTACAGGGAAAGACTGGAAATAAGTTGAATTTTTACAGAAGCAAGCCTCACAAGAGTTTACATGTTGAAAAAAGCAATTTTTGGCACATGGATAGTATCTGTGAGCACGTGTTCAGAAATAAAGAAACCCACTGTGGAGGAAATTCACACTGACTTTCTTGGCATCAGCACCTGCTGTCTAGTGGGTCAAGACAAAATACTGTGCCTTCAAGAGTTAATCCCATTTTGAACCCCTCCTGCAATGAAACAAGACATCATTAGTAAAGGGCCTAGTGAGTTTTGGAGGATTACACTCTCCTTGTAAAAATATTTAAATCCAAGCATGTATTTAGGCAGACAAACTGCAATGATACTTCAGAATTCACAAATTCACAAACACATTATTCAGTCAGCCACTTTTTAGCAAGTCTTAGTAGTTAACTCCTAGAAGATGCACACCATACAACAGCATAGCTACAGTATGTACATAAAGTGAAGAAAACACTACAGAATAACACTACAGAATATTCTTGTACACAGGTCAACAGAAATCCAAATAAGTTTGACTTGCACAATGTTGTTCCTGAGTAAAATTCAAGAAGATTTATATTAAAAAACGGAGGTATGACATGGGCACTGTTGCTGATACAAGGTGTCTCCTGCGTTCTGTGGTGCTGTGAGAGCAGCCCAACAAAATGTGCTGACTACCCCACCTCAGAGGGTGCTCTGAATTGCTCCCACTTTACTGCCCACTGCCATCTGAGCTTCATGAAAAATGCAGATAAAATCATACTTTCTCAACTGCAAATGAAAAAACTGTGCATTTTAAAGGCATGTAACTCAGTAAAAAAAAACACAGTGGTATTTTGATAAATGCACTGAGTTGCTTTAAAAGTTCAGACCAAAATTCTTAAGTTTGCTCACATTCATTTTATTGATAGAAACACAACAAAGATTATAAGCTGGATGCTACCACCACCTCTATGGAAGAGAAATTCATTCTACAAATACTTTTTTTTTGTGTATGCTTTCATGGATGCTTGGCTTGCTAAAGGTACTTTGTTCGCACCTGTCCTAAAGTAACAACTGCACTTTTAATACAGGAAAACCACTCTTATTTTCATTTCTCTTTTTGCATTAGAAGAAACTGAATAATTGTGGCTTGACCCTCAAAAGTCACCTTGGAGTCAAGAAAATTTCAGTCTGTAGGGTGAAAGTACTTTGAAGGTTTAAGCAATTGGAACCGGGCTCTGCCTAGAAATGCCATGAGACATCAACTCCAGTGGCAGCTGTGTCAGTGCTCTGTTCAGAGAGAGTGCTAGTTATGTGCTATGAAATCAATAACAGCTCCTTTCATCAAGAAAATATCTTGTAAACAAGATAAATCTTTTTGTAAAGCCATCTGTGTGAGGATTAGGCACAAACCCAAGTCTTTCCCTCACATGCAGAGCAGTACCTCAAGACCATACCTCTTGGGTTTAGAAGATAAATCCCACATCAAACCAGCTTAATTTCAAACAAATTCAAATCACAGGCTAACACTTGAGAAGTGTATGAATATCTAATAACCCTGCCAGCTACTGCTATCAGGAGAATAATGTGGAAAAACAGAACAAACCTCCTGGCAATAGTTACTAAATGGTCTGAGAATTTCCAAGTAAAAGCTGCATTTTCCTAAAGGCAGATCCATGCCACAAGATGCTGAGCAAGTAGCAGCACTGTGGTGTCAACATTCCTCAAGTGTGCTACCCAGTTTGCTCTGCCTGGGTGACACAGTGCTGCCAAGGCTCACCAGTGTATTTAAGATTTTTCTTTTTTTTTTTTTTTTCCTGCATTTTCCAAAGGATTAAAAGGAAGAACATTCAATGCAGAAGATATTTCAAGTGAACAGTAGGTGAAATTCCAAGTGAAACACATCCTGTTACAAACAGACAGTGTTCATTTTCCCAAAGGGTAAATTAATTGATGTAACTGCAGTCAGAGGAGAACTGCTTACCCAGAAGGAGAATTCACAGAATTAGCCCGGGGGTCTAATCAGTTACATTTTAAACCCTGCACTTACAGTGTGCCTAGGATGCTCAACTTCTGAAGTATCTGAAGGCCGCTTCCAGTTCTGAGTTTGTAAAGGGATACAGCAACAAGGGATTGCTGTTGGTGCTTCAACCTGAGGTTGCTTGATGAGCTCCAACAGCAGAACATCACCAACAACTGGTTTGACCAGGATAGAGACCTTCATCCTGAGCCAGCCAGAGCTTTCACTGAACATCCATCCCATCCCTGTCCTGCCCACTCTTATTTTCATGTTATTTTTACTGTTAAGCACAGTTTGCTTGTGTCTTCAGTGGCTTCACTTTCAATGCCCTTTTTCCAGCAAGTGGAGAGCAAATCAGATGATGCATTTTGGAAGTACACTCATCTCACTGCTCTAATGCTGAGCATGTCAAGTTTTTTCCACACAAACCGATATTCTGTCACTTAGCACTTTGCTTGTGTTTGCTATGATTTGACTTAGAGCTATTTCCACTTTCTTGAAGAGCAGTTGTCTCCTTGGCCTTTCCTTCTGCAGCTTCACTCCATCCACTTCCCCCCAGCGCTGTTTAGTCCTTCTCAAGCTGTGATATTTTGCATTTAAAACAATTTCATTTCCACATATTTGCAATGTGGTCAATGCTAATCCATTCAGAGATTGCTGCTCTTTATGGATCATAATGATTAAAAAAGCTTTTTAACTTTATTACCAAAATAAACTGTCTGGGCTGAAGGAAATCAGGGCTGTGGTTGCCAGGTGCTGTTCCTGAGAGCAATGGCTCGTGCACCTTCCTGTCTGTAACAGGGACATGGCATTTCCATGGTCACTTCTGAGCCACACCAAACCCATGACCATCAATGTCAGATTCTGCACTTCCAAGCAGACTCAAGCTTCCATGACAACCACAAGGCCAAAAAGCTCAACAGCATAGAGAGGACATCAAAGCAATCCAGCTGGCTGGATGGGCATTCCTTTCATTAAAGGAATGTAACATCTAGATTTTTTTTTTTCTCTTGGGTATTTAAGTGGAAGACATAAAGTGAATTTTCAGGGAATGCTGAAAAAGGCCACCCCATGGCACTGCCCAGGAGAGGGAACGAGAAGGGCTATGAAGTGTGCATCCATACTGTGCCTTTTTTTTCTGTGTTTGTGCCCACCTCAAGAAGCTTTTTTACTTTAGAGGCATTTTAACACAAGGACTGAGCAGGTTAGCTGCCTACTAAGTAATGGTATTGTACTAAGGGATGTGATTGATGCCCTAAAGAGAGGAGCAAAGCTTGTGCTTGTTTCCACTTGAAACAGCTCAGAAACAATCCCTCTTCCAAAACCAGCCTTTTTTTGGAGTCAAGGATAAAAAAGATGTGAGCTACTCTGGTTAAAACCAGTAAGCAGTACAAGACAAAGAACTTGTACTTTACCAGAAGATAAATTTGCCAGAGTCAATCTTATGGCTCAGAAATTCACTCACTTATCACTTCACAGTGACTTCTCTCAATGAGCTTAAGTCAGCACAAAACCAATGAAGCAATGACAAATTTACATATCTCTGAGAAGAGCATTTAGAGGGTTGAGCATAACTTATTTGAGATGGAAAGATGTCAAGTCTACTGACTGCTTCAGAGCATGCAGGGAGAATGGCTTGCAGCTCCTGGAAGCTCTCTGATATTAACTACCTTGAGATTTTAATAAATTATAGCAGCAGCTGCTGGTGTGATTCGTGATCCAGGGAAACTTCTCCTCACTGCAAGATTTCTGGGAAAGTAGACATTCATTTTATTGATGTCTGGACACAGTCAAAGTAAAGCTGAAAATATGTTTCAGCATAAGGGTCCAGGGAAACAGGAGGTTGGACAGCCATCAGAGAGAGGCCTGAGCTATTAAAGTCGCATCTCGGCAAAGGTTTGAGTTTTAAGCTCTCCAAAAAGATCAACAGAGATTGGACTGAGAAATGGAATAAAAAGCTTAACTGTGAAATTTGGATCCTCACTAAAGTTCAAAAATAAGAGTGTTCCCTTAGAGGCCAGGGAGCTTTATCTGATCTCATTAAGTTCAGAATGCAGGATGCAAAGGAAAAGCACCCACTGCTCAAGAGTTTATTCTCCAGTGCCTCTTCTGTGCTGGCCTCTCCTCTCCCTCTTTGTTCCCAAAAGCACCAGGACAGCTTTTCTGCACACGGGGTGTGTGCTGAGGCACCTCACGTGTTCCTCACAAGAAACTCTAACAGAATACATAATTATTGAAACCCAGGCTGTGCTTCCATAATGCAAAGATGACAGATTCATTCACTTTGCATTACAAAAAATGAGAGGCCCACACTTCTCTTCCACATTTCTCATTGCTGGATTTCCAGAGCATGTTATGTTCTGCGCCCTCACCTTCCTCAAAGGCTGTGTCTAACAGCTGCTGGGACTAGCACAGCTGTTTCTGCTCCTTGAAAATTTTAAATCACTATGTCCAAACATGATTGTGCTAACACAGTCTCTGTACTAAAGGTTTTGCTTAAACCATTTCACTAGATAATGACAACTGGAGATTTCACAAGTACACAGGGAACACAAACAGCAGTGAAAACAAAGGCTTAGCATTAGCACCTGCGAGAC
Organism: Euphonia xanthogaster; assembly: GCA_034509185.1. NCBI lineage: Eukaryota > Metazoa > Chordata > Aves > Passeriformes > Fringillidae > Euphonia > Euphonia xanthogaster. The sequence goes on from JAYDZK010000274.1 coordinate 30,843,550, forward strand.
AGAGTAAAGAAAACAACCATCAGCTGTCCTAACTTAAAGATTGTAGGCCCCTAAAAATGAAAACAGCCCTGACTCAAGAGTTCTATACACAAAACATAAATGTTGAAATTTTTATAAATAAACAAATATACATAAAAATAGCACAAGACAAACACGTGCACATTTCAATTGTAAATGCTTTAAATACCATTATTAAAATATGATATACCAACCATCGCTGACGCTGTGCACCCAGGAAAGCACAAGAAGATAAAAGAGACATTAGGAAAAACATGTTTTGATCTGTGCTTTGCACCAATCACACAGTAAAATAACAGTACACAGTCTTTGCTTTGGCTCAAGCTGGAATATGGGTGTTTTTCATAGCCTTGCAGCTGTACACTTGTTCTCAGCTGGATCATAAATGTCAAGTTTTGTGCCTACATAAAGGCCCACTAATTAATTTTTAGCGAATGGCTGATATTCTAGGGGGGGAGTGCCTTTCTTCACAACAGGACACAGTAACACCCTAATGCTTGGGGCTTTTGTTATAGATAGGTTGTTTCCTTTTTTTTAGAACAAGTGAGTACAAACAATGATTGGAGATTTTCATTTCATGACTTCAAATATCTTCGATAAATACATTTTCTATTCCATTCCCTGATGTTTGATGAGGTGATAGCAGTCTGAAGTGTTATAGGCAAACAATTCCAAATATTGTCAAAACATTACCTGTATAAGAACTCCTAATATGTGATATTTAAATATTGACATACCATTGATAGTGGTAACCACAGTTGCTACAATTTATTCTTCCTTAAAACAATGGAAATGTTGGTAATATCTCAATGGGAGGTGCTGTAAGATTTGGGGTTTGTGTTCAAGGGCTTGGTAACAACATTATGGCATTCACAAAACACCAGCATGTTGTTGGAATTGCAAAGAAGACAGTTTTGGCTTTTAGCTGCTCTTTGAAATTATCTGGAGGACCAAGAAGCTAAATTTCTTACTTCACTGTGAGTAGAGTTTGTCAGCGGAACCATCCTGAACTGACAAAGAAAAGGAAATGCACTCAGGAAAATAAAATGGCATTTCAGTCTTATTTAAGCCATTTTAAAATGCCTCTGCTGCTCTCTAGGCAGGAGACAGGAACAGAAGGAGCCTGAAAGCAAATGCTCCTGGACTTTGTGGGCTCCTAAGAGACAAGAGGACTGGAAACCCTGGGAACACTTTCTGCTGAGGAGCCAGGATCCTAGAAATTCAAGTTTCCATTATTTGCAGCCTCTTCCTTTGCTGGCAGGCTGCTTTAAAAATACTAGAGATAAGCTGGAAAGGAACTAGAAGTTTTGAAAGTCTGACTGCAAAGCGTCATTTGTTCCAAAACTTGAGGACTTTCTCCTAGAATTGTTTCACAATTGGGTCAATAACTGAATGGACAATGTTGAGTGTTTCAGAATCAACAAATATTTTCTGATAAAAACACAACAGAATTCTTGAATCAATTCTCAGGAGTTTAATTAATCCAGGGTGCCATGGAGCTGTTTCCAAAGGCAGCAAAAAATTGCCATGGCCTCAGAAGAACCTAAGTCTGCCCAATGCTGTGAGAAACCAAAGTGATGCCATTGAGGAGGGTACATTGAGATGGTGGAGATTGCTGTAGCTGAAGATCAAGGGATATGGAGGGCTCAGCTCTTTCAGCTCTCTCAGTCCCTTCCCACGTAACAGCTCCCAAACCATTTTGGTTACACTGCTGAGAAACCCTTCATTAGTGTAGCTGATTGTATTGGTACCAGGTGGGGCTCTTGAGGCAAACCCAAACTCCAGCTCCAGCTCAAAGATCAGGAGATAAACTTACAGAGGAGATGGTCAGAACCAGGGGTTTGGCTGTGCATTGGTGTGTGCTTTGTGGAACACATTTCCAGAATATGGCAAGCACGTATTTCAAGAATAGGCACACGGCCATCAAAACCCACTTACGACAGTAGTTACCTGCATCTCATCTAGTTTGGACTGAATGTCTGGAGGGAAATCTCCGGCTCCACAGCTAAAAGGGTCAAAAGGTTCTGCTCCAAAAAGGTCTCTCTCTGCAATGACAGAAAAGTGAGTCACGGGGAGAACAGGCATGGGCAACAACAACAGCACTCTGAAAAAGCCACCTGAAATCTCCTGAGCTGAGTAACAGCACCACCAGATATGCCACTCATTAAGCACAACTTTTAATATCCCAGTGTGCAAGCCAGCTCTTGAGCAGTTTCCCAAACCTTAATACTCAAATATTTTCACAAGAATACCACTGGACTTCTGTTTAAGCCTCTCTTTATCTTCCTTTAATGCTTGTGCCTTCTAGAGATCCGGTGAGAAGATGCTGCCCTTGGAAGAGGGCACCATGTAGTGATGTGTGCTCTGGAATCTGTGTGTAGAAGGAGTTTCAAAAATGAAGAGGAAGCAATTGGACACGAATTGCCAAATTTCACTTCTACATAATGTCAACAACAAATTACTAACCAATCAGTCTTCGTGTCCCCTGTCTGCCATTCCTCAGGTTAAGGATGTTTTTGTGAGACTAATATTCTTACTCAGCCAAGGCAAAGCCTTTGTTTGACACAGTTCCTCAATGAACAACTAGCAGTAATTAAAACTAAGAATCATCAGAGTTTGAAAATCTTGGAGAAGATCACATTAAGAAAGAAAAAGCAATTAAAAAAAAAACCCAAAACCTCAAGAGGACCATGAATTGTCATGCTAAAATTCCACTAAATTTGGGTGCATAAATAGAATGATTACAAATTTTCACTTTCTCAATACCAAAAGTTTCTCACTTTTTCTTAACCGCAGTTTGCATTCTAGTGGTCAAAGGGAGGGTGATATTTCTTTTTTTTTTTTGTCTGGGTAAGAAGAAACACCTCCAATACAATTGGGTTCTTTTCTCATATTAGACCAGTGTAGTTCTTTATATGTGCCTGCTCAAATATTTTTTGGTTTTTCAGCTTTTGGGTGTTTTGTCCTCCTTCTTAGTAATAGCTTTTTCTTTCCTGCAGTTAAAAGTTCCATCTCTAGACACTTATCCCATCTCACACTGGATTAAACTACAGCAGTTAAAAAAAATTTGCTATTTAAACCCCACTGATTGCAGAATTTACAGAACCAAGCTTTGTCACTGGTGGAGAGAAAACCAGAACCATGAGGAGACAGCCTCTCTCCTAACTTTCATGGCTGCGTAGCAAGAAACCTGACAAGCACTCTACCTGTCTCAAAACGATTTCAGAGTGTGACAGTAAGGGGGGCAATAGTAACCCTGAAGTGACTGGAGAGCTAAGCACAAAATTCACCCTCAACACCTGAGCTCTGGGTGACAACTGACTGCTGGACCCACTGCCCCCATTGCAGTGTTCCCAGTCCCGTTATCGGCGGTGCAGCACCTGCCTACAGCTGCACAGCTGGTTTGGTTTTGGCATCCTTAGAGGCAGAATTTTACACCTGTGTTCTCTGGGCTCTTCAACAGTTGTTGTGCATATCAGTCTGTCAGGGCTTTGCCATTATCAGTTAGGTGTTATCAGGCTGCACAGCAGGCATTTTAAATTACTGGCAACTACCATCATTTGCTCCCACAAGAAAATACAGAAATTCCCATAATAAAGTACAGAAATTTGAGCAGAACTTGATTGATTACACACTTAAAAAACTGTGGCTAAGCAGCTACAAACTGTCACACGGGACCAGGAGATGGCCCAGATAAGAGAGCCTTATTCCAAGAGTCCACTAGAGCCAAGAAGAAATCCAGGCTTTCCTGGCAAAGGCAGACCACCTGCATGCAAGAGAGACTTGAACTCAGATAGTCGAATGTAAAAATTGGGTTCTCCCTCATCCTTTGCCTCTCGCAGCCAAAATGGGTCTGCTCCAGTACAACCAGTGTCCTGAAATGCTCTGATGCTCCTAGCAAATAACCTTCACATGTGTAGCAGCTTTGGCTTGCAATCCAACCACTACTGGGCAAAAAAGTGATTCTACTTTATAACCCTCAGCAGTCTGTGGTTCATTATGTAGGTGCATTTTCCTTCTCTTTACCTTTAAAAGGAGCTGGCAGCTTTCTCTGTGGTCACACAATTGAGAGCAGACAGTTCCAACACCAAGCTTAGCAAACATTCTATTAAATGTATTTATGAAAAAACGGTGAAGGACAAAACTCCTGCATGTAATTTGTACTGAATTATGATTATGACTCTTTTTAAAAGCAAGTATTTTGTACACTACAATGGCTACTATCTCATTCATGCTTCATTATTGGGCTTTTATTAATGAAAGCCCTTTTGAGCTCATTAGCCAGAGAACAGCAGAAGCTTGAACTCCTTTAATGTCTCTCCTTCCTTTAATGTGAAAGATTTCTGAATTTATACTGTATACAGTAAAAAGCAGAATTTAAAACAGTGTGACTTATTCCAAGTGACAGAGCCTAGTAAACCCTCCACAGAATCAAATTCAAAATAAAGAAGCATTTCCTAGCTCGGTTTCTGTGCAAAGCTGTTACTTGGGGAATTATCTCTATCATGACCTCCTATCCATTCCAGCTGAAGAAGTTCACAGAACAAATGCTTTTCTGCATTTAAAGTTTGAGTGTTGTAAGAGAGGCTGCACTGCTGAGAATCAGGGAGGCACAAAGTTCCGTGGAACACTTCCAGTAGCACTGTCATTATTTGCCTTGAGAGCAAAAGCTGAAGGACGTGTAAAATAGAGAAATGTGAAGATTTCATCCCTGCAGGGCTGGGACATTCCTTGGGATATCCATAGGCTTATCCACCACTGTTCACTCCACTCATTATCGGGAAGGAGGGGGCTCCTTTTTAGCACAGATGGGATAAATTGGTAACTTTTTATTTCAGGCCAGAGTATTTGCATGAAAATTAGCTATAACAAGAATACCTTGCCTGGCACACTCCCCAAAATTACTGTAGACAGGCATTTCTTTCTCCAATAAACAGCAACCAGGAACCTTTGAAAATTATCCTTTCACACAGTACAAATAATTTCCTTTCCCTTTCTCATTCCTTTCTGGATGGAAATAAATTCACAGGCTGCAAAATTGACCCACAAATTAAAAAGCCATGAAATGCTGATGTTTTAGATCCTCAGCTCAAACCACAGGATAGCATGAACAAGTACTAAATTCTGGGACCTGACATTCAGGAGAACAAACAAATACTGGAGAATAGCAACCTGCACTCTATGGTAAATTCAAAATAGGCAATTACTAAGCAAAAATACAAATATTTGGTTTTTCTGCTGCACTTGACATCCCAATCTCTACCTCAGCTCTCATCCAGGCACACAGCTATGCTGATATATGCTTTGCCCAGATGGAGCAGCTGTGATGACAAAAATGAATCACACTTAGAGACAAGCACCCAAAGAAATATTTGGAATAAACTGAGACAGGAAAATCCAGAAAACCTTTCATTTAGCTGTAGGCTACTCCATACTTTTTCTTTGGAAATTATGACAGCCATTAGTCTGACAAAATACTCTTAAATATCTGCAGAAGGAAAGCACCTCAGAGCAGATTTCTGCATCTGCCAGTTGTGACCTTGGATTGTTCATGATGCATTCATGTGAAATAAATATTGAACAACTCAATAGAGAATAATCCTCTACAGTTCTTTTCTGAGATATGAAAATAATTCTATGCCAACAAGAAACATAAGTTAATTCCTCCTTCAATGAAATAAAATTAATGAACTAATTCTGGCCATTCAGATAACTTAGAAGAACACTTACAACCCCTTACTCCATGAGGAGGAAGCGGCATGCACTCTCTAGCATTGCTTTTTTGGTTGAATTTCACTATGTTGCAATTATTACCTAAAGAGTCAGCGTGCACTTGACCAATCTGCAACCTCCTGCACAAAAATGATGCCACTTTCTCCTTTAAATAGGCAAACCCCATTTGTTTGCTATTGCTGATACAGCCAGTAGTCAGCATATATTTACTGAGCATCCCCGTTGGAAGACTGCTGAATACTCAAAATCTCAAGATTTAATTGATTTTTTTCAAGCCTAAATGCTTTGGAAATAGCTGTCCTTCAAAAAAAAAAAAAAAAAAAAGTTCACTGTTGCTCTGCTCTAGTATTAAAAGCTGGGGTATCTTGAACTACATGCTGTGATGTCAGCAAAGCCAGAGGTACCCTTTATCACCCCACAATTGTTTTTCCTGTGAAATTACCAAGGGAAGAATTGGTAAGCAAACTTCTAACTCTGGGCATTTCTCTGTATGGGAAGCTGAACTGTTATCTGGTGCCAGAAATCACCTATGGAACTATTCCTTGGAGGAATGCAAAGTGCTTGGTATTGCTGCAGGTTTCCTACAAGTGCCCAGGCCTTTCTGGGGCACTGTTATTTTTGGCTGGTCTCTCAAACTGGCCAGTGGATGAGGAAGATGAACTTTGGCTTTTAAAAGCACATTTTGCTTGAGCAGCACAAGTGCCCTCCCTGGGTAACAGGCCCCACTTAGGCAAAAGGAATAAAATGAGGTGATACTAACAAATAGAGGGCAAACCCTCATCTTTCTCCTTCTTTACTACTGAATGTGAGAAAGGTGAAAGTTACAAAATTATAAAATCCAACAAAATCACCCTGCGCTTCCACCAAATCAACTCTGCTTGAGTGCAGTGATAAAGAAAGTAGAGATAGGAGAAGGAAAAGGTGATCTCAGAAAATGGAGACTCCAAACTTTGGCTCCTCTTGGTTGCCAGACCTCTGACTTGTACTGGAGAAAGAAATGCCAGCTTGCTGGTACTGGCAGCAGTGACACCACAAAGCAATGCATTATTGCACATTGCTGCAGTAAGGGGACATTGCACAGCCTGGACGAGCTGATGGGAGCTGAACTTTCTCATCTGGGACAGCAAAGCCCTTGTTTGACGACAAAATATTCCTCTCATGTTTCAATGACACTCTGAAGCATGCCAAAAAGCATTAATAGCTGATGAAGACAGTTATTTTCAACACAGAGCACCATGACACAGACTGAAAGAGCAAGGAACAAAAGTATGAAGACCATGATGGGCTTTGTAATCTCTCCCTGAAGTGGCATCTCTGAACTACATCAGCTCAGCTGAAGGCAAATCAGTGAAGTGCAGAAGGAGCAACTACTCAAATAATAGATATCACTGTTGATAAGCAACTCTTTTTTTTTTTTCCCCTTGTATTACAAAACCCACTGCCTAAACAATTACAAATCCCATATAGCTGGAATTTTCAAAATCCCTCAAGACTGAGTGCTGACTCCCACACGATTTCTATAAAACTGAGGTAAGACAATAAGTAAAAAAATAAAATCTTGACCTTTAATTCAATTCAAGTTGCCATTCTTGAAGCTGTATATGCACATTTAGATTTATTTTATAGCATTGCCTGTAGCTTCAGAGAAGCAATCTTTCAATTATTTATTGCAAAGCCATAAAATTCTCTCAATAGAGCTGTTCTATTCTATTATTCTGTTAGAATATTCTAATATTCTTTCAAATTATATTAAAATAGTTAATACTGACTATACTTGATAGACATAAAATTCTGTTAGTTCACCTTTTGAGAATCTCACAGAAATTCATTAATTATTTTAAAATATTCTCTGTAAAAATACCAGGGCTCTTTATTGAATTAAGGGTCTGAACATTTACTTTCTCTTTAGAAGGTGACAGACATTCTGAGCAATGGAACCAAACAGTGCATCACATATGGGCTTGGGGATGGAAGATATTCACTGACTGAAGTTATAAAAGGCATTTTTGTTTTTGTGCACAGCTCCCATTCACAGCTGAAAATTCTACATCCTAGAGGCATGCCCCAAAACAGCACAATCTCCCCTCAAATGTGTTCCATCTGGTGGCAGGCAGTAACATTAATCCCTTATCCACTCTAAAATAGGCATCAGGGACAGAAAACACAAACACAGACCCATATTTCCACAACCTCTAACATCACTTGTGCATGCCCATGCCCCACTCTCCTCCCCCTCAAGGGATTTATAAAGCTTTTAGAAAGACTTTCTGGACTCCAAAAAGATTTCCAGTGAAGTCAAGAACCTTACCCTAGATGCTTTTAAGCCTTTGCAAAATAAAATTGCTGTTGTTAATAACCTTTTGAAGACCTTTTAGGAGTGCTTGGAGGTCTGGAGAGGTTCATCAACTACAGCTAAACAAAGCTGTGCACTATATGAAAAGCAGTGTTGGAAACAGCATTCCAAGTCTCCTTGAGGGGTTTCTTCAGCTCTCCCTTGAGCGTCACCATCACCATACTTACTCCACCTGCTGCCTCCCCCAGAAATGCAGGCTCTAGGTGCTAGAACTGTGGCTTGACAGGGAAAGAACTAACAGGAAGTAAAAGTATTCCTTGAAGTACAGAAAAGAGACTGTAAAAGAAAAGCTGAGTTAAAATCCCCAACCCAACTCCTTCCAAGTGTATATGTCACAGTTTCACAGGAAGTTTGTTTATAATGCAACTTGGCAGCAACATCAAGGACTTTGGGAGGATGGTATAAAGATGAAACAGCATTAGTGAACGTGATTTACAAAAACCGCATTTGGCTTTTCATGCAAAACGTACGGCAAACTTTAAAGATGCTTTATTAAAAAATAATGTAAGCAAAAAGTAGGTCAGTTGTTCCAAGACTTACTGATCTCTGTAGATCTACTGGGTACTGGAGGAGGCTGCGTGCCATTGCGAGTAGGTGTTGATGACTGAGGGGATATGGGAGAAAAGGGAACCATATCAAAGATGTCAGTGGAGGGTGATTTAGGTGTCACACTGCCTGCCTACAATAAGGACAATAAATATTAGGGCAATGTTTCACATGAAAAAGATCACAATACTGAATTCTTCAGCATGCAGACAAGAGTCACATTTTAAAAAGAAAAGTTAAAAACAACCATGGCATGCAAACCCCAGCTCCTGACACCAAGCAAATGGCATTTGCGGTACAGACTCTGACACATGCTAACACTCCCCAGTACAAAAGCAGCATTGTAATTTTTCCATTTTCAGTTGAAAATGTATCCCAGTTACACCTGACAAAGCTGTGACAAGCAGCTCTCTTGCAGACATACGAGCACAGACACCTGCACGACACCCAGTTGAGGTAATATGGCAACAACAGTGTGCTGTGCTCTGGAGAGCACAGAACCAAGTTCAAAGATACAATCCCAGTAGTTTTGGTTTACTAATTCTTCTTTACATGATCTCTTATTTGGCAGCTTAGAGAAACTGGTATGATCAAAACTTTAAATGTGTTTTTCCATAAGTAATAATCTAAACATGATATACTGAATATTAATATCTAAAATAAACCTGTAGTCCTTGAAGGTAAAACTGAAGAGATGTCATTCAAAAGGCACAGGAAGGGTTCAAAAAAATACTGGGCAAGAAAGAAACCCCAAACCCACCGATTACTATTGCTCTACAGCCATATTTGGTTTTGAATGGCTCATTCCTCCTGCCACCAGTCCACTACTTCAGGGCACAAGTGAGGCACAGTCAAGTTAAAATGTACTGAACACTGAAGCCAGAGGATGAGATAAATTAAAACTGAGACTGACAAGCTGAAGGCAAAACTAGCTTGCATGTTCATGTTATTGCTGAGACAATACAGAAACCCCCACACCCTGTGCATCAGGGAGGCCAGCCAGGCACAGCAAAAGCCCGCAGCTTTGAAACAAGATTCAGTTTGCACAGACTATCCACGCAGAAATTTTGAAGCACAACTTAAATTAGTCACATGGATCCTTTTATTCAGAATACACAAATATGATAACCTGGCAAGCAGGCAGTCCTTAGCACTGCTTGTGCATGAGAGTCCCATGGATAAACCCTTATTTTGGAATTCTGCTTTCCTCAGTGCCTGTGCTGCAGCTTCCCTGGGATAGCTCACATCACAGATCCCTAAGCCAAGTCTACAGGTGGCCCTGAAACACACTTTTTCTCTGGCTGAAAAGGAATACTGATCCACAGCCTTCCTCTGAATGTGCTGTTAAAAAAGGAAAAAAACACAGGGCTCTTAAGTCCTACATTTCCTATTTCTTGGAGGTTCTGTGATTCTTGGGAGTTCTGAATTAATATTTTAAATTTAGATTAATATATTAAAATTGGATTAAGAGAGATCTGTAACTGTTCAATATCTAAAACAACCTGGAGTATTTCTTCACAGATATACAGAAGTCTAGCAAGAAAAAAAAAATCTACACTTAACATGCTGCTTTTAATTTCTGCCTTAAAAAAACAAAATTTCTCAGTCATTGCTATTCCCAATCATGACCATAGGTGAATCAACTTCATAAAAAAAACAGTTTTCAAGATTTTAACACATCCAGAATTTTTACTGTCCTCAGCTTGAATGACTATTGGAATTTCAAAGATCATGTGTTGTGAAAAGAGTTCAGTGCAGAGTTTAGACACCACAGGCTCCTGTTGGTGTCCACGGACCTTGCACTAGCCCTGCAGAGAACCAGGATAATCCAAGTCTGGCAGATGGCTGGATCTCATCTGCTCCCACTCCAAGCAGGGCAATGGATGTGCTGGGCCCCAAATGAGCACAATAAAGCAGCACACTCCTTCCTTCATCCAAAATTGCTCTGATTATAAACAGGCTTTTGTTGGCATCAGGAAGGTGGGATCAGGTTTAGGGCATAAATACATGCTTACATCAACCTCCATTTCCATCAACACCCATGGGCAACCCTAGAATGACTTGGGGATCATATGTGCTAATGGAGAATCTTATTATTTATTAAATATTTATGGCTATCTAGAAGACAGATAAACAGCACTTACATTTGGTTATAAATGCACCTTTTAAGCAAAAAAAGAAAACCCAAACTTTAGACTCATTTCCTATTTACATTCAGTGTTGTTGAAGTCACTTACTGGCCATTTTGATTCTACTGATATGGTTCAATTAAAACTGTAAGTGAATTAAGAAATGCATATTTTGAATACATATGAGCACAAGAAGCATTTTTATTTAGTGAACACATGCAGAAAGCCAGGACGGTTGCTAAATAAAGCAAATATTACTTGCTAATGGAAGAAAAGTTGAGAGTATAAGCACATGAATATGAAAAAGGAGGCAATATGCCCATTTCATATTCCAGAATAATTTTCAACCTCCATTTTGCACAGTTTTTATAAAGTATTCTAATAGTTATTTAATGGCTCATTGCTTTTCTATTAATTCTCGGGGGAAGAAGCCCTTGAAGTTGGACCCATAGAATTGTTTTGAATTCATAGAATTTGCTATTCTTCATATAAAAAAAAAATAACAAGAGATTGACAGATAACAGAGATCATTAATTAATGGATCAATTAAAACATGTTGGAAAAGTAAGAATTTATATTTTGGTGATGGGAAAGAAAAAGCTCTGTAGAAATAAGAGTAATTCTTCACAAATTCCATATTTTAAGAGTACCCCTAGAGAACCAAAGCTTCATCTGCCCTATCCTTTAGCCACTGTACAAAATGCACATTTTAATACAAGTTAATACACAACAGAGAATGAAAGAAAGCCAAAAATAAAAAAACTAAAACTGAAAAAGCTTTTGCACAGCAAGATTACACGAGGTCTTGGGCAGCTGTATTCACTGGCAGGCTTTGGAAGACCACTTTTTGAAGGTGGTGGTATTAACAATCCAGGTGGTAGTCTAGAGTCAGGAGAACTCCTAGGAGTAAGCGTAATGGAAGAGATATCTAAACAAGGAGGTGAATCCTCATTGTTACACCAGAAAAAAGTGGAGGGTCTTTGAAACATATGTTCATCATTATCACACTTTATGTGCAGCAGCTGAAAAGGAATCACAGAAAGAGAAAACATTCTGAGGAACAGAACGTGGTAACGTCAGGGAAAGAAGAAAAAAAGAAACACATTTCATATTTCAAAAAAGCTTGTCAGCAACTTGCTGTTCAGTGCTATAGCTACAAGATACAGAACTTGAAAATACTTCAACAAAATATAAGGATATGCCACATCACGAGGTAACCCAGTACCAATTGGAACAAAGACAGCTTGATCCTTGATCCTCAGCAAATAAAATGAAGTCAGGCATGTTTCCAATAGAGTGTGTGTGAGAGATGCTAAGAAGTGTCTAAATCCAACAAGGTAGCAGCAATCTCTCACATCTGCACTTGTAAATTAGCAGTAGCACAAGTCTGGGGGGAAGAATTACTGTGCTGGTTAATGCACAGGTCAGACTTTTCTCTAACTGACTGAGGAAAAATCTACCATTTATATCCCAGCAATGCTGAAAGAACAACTCATTATTGAACTAAAATCTTCAGAGGACAGATTAATCTTTGGATCTTAACTGAAGGGCAGAAAGTAAGTACTTTCTTGGCCAAGAGTTCCACATGGAGAAGGCAGGAATGGCACCTGGGCTGGAGGTGTCCTGCCTAAACCCTAAACCCAGTCCTGCTTAAACCCCTGGGACTGGCCCAGGCTGAGGCAGTGGCAGATGAGTGCAGCAAGAATTCTGAACCTTGCTTTTGCTCCCCTTGTAGTGTTACACAATAGATATGTCATGATTATTTCATCACAAGTTTGCATAACTCAGTAGAGCAGGATTCAATTATTTTAAACCATTTTTTTCAATGTTATGTAGAAAACAAAACATTTCATATAATTTAAAAATCAGTAGAAGCTTCTTTCTTTACAGATTAACCTGGCTAAGGGTACAGGTGACTAAATTTAGTAATAAATGCCATACTTGAGAATATCAAAACAACCCACAAAACTCCCTAGTCAAAACTTGCAATTCAGCATTAAAGAATAAAAAAATATTTTCATCCCAACTTCAAAAATTTCCATACTGGAATTATGAAATGGAGGGTTTGGAATGGTAATCAATAAAAAGAAATAAAAAAACCTAAAGGAGAGGATTTTGATTATTATTTCAAGAGTATCACTAGACTACAGGTAGAAGAGTTGCTGTGCTGCTGTGCATTACTGCCATGGAATCCTTGCTGCTATACATAACTATGGGAAAAAAACCCAGCCCTCAGAATAATAAATGCTCCAAAAGACTAAACACAGTGCAATTAAGAAAGCCAAATACCCTCCTGAAATGCAAATACAGCAAAGGATAAGTAGTTTTCATAAGAAGGCATGGATGGCACACAAAAAAGTCACACAGAAAGCAGCAAAGCCATGAGGACATGTATCAAATCCAGACAATGGAAATGAGAACATATATCAAATCCAGGCAATGGAAAAACTCAATAAAAACCAGAATATACAGCCCTGGTGTCATCTGAGCCCTGAACTGGAGCAGTCACAAGTCTCATTGTGACACTTAGGACACCACACACCCTGTGGGGTGGTGAGCTTCCTACCACAGTTTTGGGAATGCACCTGCTCAGGAAATGGGTTTTCCCTGGGGATTCTTCATCTGCAGAGCGGCACAGAACCCATCAGGTGCTGGGAGTGCTGCTCTGTGTCCCATGCCAGGGCCCAGAAGGACCTGCAGGGCTGATGGGCTTTCTGCTCCCAGCCCTCTGGAGCCAAGCAGCCCACAGACACCACAGGGGCAGCAGGGAAGCGTATTCGACAATGGAAAACAGGGAATGTCACCAGATGCACAAAGTGCAGCAGGAGAAAGGCAGAGACTCTTATTCTAAAGAATACAACCTGGAAAGGGTGTAGCTTCTGAAAATCAATACTCTCACACCAAATTATAAAGGAAGAAAATATAGTAAAAATAATTGAATTGTCATTTTATACAGCAACTGTGTTTTGCCCAAGGTTCCCACTCAGACCTGCAGTAATGGTGGCATTGATACAGCATGTTCCAATTTGGGCCTCGTTCCATTAACGTAAGAAATCAACAAGAAAAGATACTGCATGAAATTATCATACTAGTTCAGTGGACTTGGTCTCTTTCATGGTTAGATGCAACTATGTGCCAGCAAAGGATTCATTTTTGACTCATTCTCCTGAGAAGGGTGCTGAAGATGAGCTCTTGTTCTGCATCATAGAAGAAAATGTAACATGATTGAGCTTTTATTAATTGGGAAATCACTTCGAAATTTTTTCTTTTTACAAGGTGTCTCTAGACACTGATTGCAATCTCTGTTTCACACCCACATAGCAATCACTTCAGTGTGAATTAGCAAAAACTAGAAAATGGTTTTTTTCCTTAGAACATTCAAATTAGCAATATACAGAACCACCACAGCAGGAAACTGCAGCGATATTCCAGGGAATGGTAAGCAACCTTGAATAGAAAATTATGCATTTAGTCAAGAACCTGCTCATTTCCTGAGATTTGGGACTGCTAAGAGCACTCACTAATCCATAACATACTTATTTATAGAATACTGAGTAAGCATTAGCAGTTCCATTAATTAACTGCTACATCTTCAGTTCATTTAGTACTTTTTCATTGACATGAAATATGCCATAAGAAATTTGAAATCCATTGTCTTAAAAATTATAAATGCAACAGAATTTTATACCCTCACGAAGAAGTGCTCAAACAACTGAACACAGAATATTATAAATCTAAACAAGCTGAAGACAGGCAAAAAAAAACCCCAAAAAAACGTGCATTTTCCCACTTGGCAATCTTGGTGGAAACAGGAATCAAGTGATATGCATAAACACATTCCAAAATGGTTTTTGAAATCTGCATACAGCTCCAATGTCTGCCTTGGGGTTTTCCTGTGAGTGTGGTAAAGCTTTCCAATGAGGGTCACAACAAAACCTTGGAGCAAGGGGCTAACCAGTCAGTGTCTCTAATACCCTGCTTAAGACTGGAGGGGTTTTGCACCACCTCCATGTAGGAGTATCTATTCCACACTGCATCTTTGGCAATATTTATGGTGCATGGAAGAACACTGCTCCTTCTGGAGCTGCTTCTCCCAGCTGCTTCTCTTCCTGCTGCCCTCCAGCTCTGCTTCCCCCACATTTCAGTGCTCTCAGGGAGCCCTGGCAGCTTTGGGCAGCACTGGCAATGGGAACAGCAGCAAGTAAGACACGATGTGAGCCCGCTGTGCCAGGGCTGTGCTGAGCTCTGGAGGCTGCAGTTACACAGCAGCAGCATCCCAAGCCTCCGGGAGACACAAACTGCAGTGTCCTCACAGGCAAACAACGGGATGAGAATCCAATGGTCCTCACATAATCAAGACCAAATGCAACAAATATCAGTGATTAAAGCATTGCCAAGCCACTGAAACAGATGAGAAGTAAACAACAGATACACAAGTCACAGAAACTTGAGCAGTGCGTGCAAAGGAGTGAGACAAAGTAAACATTCCATGCCCCAACATTTCCCATGGCACATGGAAGCACAGCTCCAGAGGCAAACTAAGGAAACTCTTGGTTTGGGATTGCATGTCCTCGACAGAGCCACGCAGGACACCAAAAAAAAGTGATAGTTCCTGTTGCATAACACTTCTGCATTGGCAAACACACTCATCTGAGGGACTAATTCTCAAAGTTCTAGGAGGACTGCTCAGAACTGTTGACCCAAATGCAGAGAACATGATCACTGAGCACTTTATTATTTACTGAATGTACTGAGCAAATGTAAATCTAATTAGCTACAATATCCTGAGAGAAAAAGCGTGAAGATTGATAATTTGATGTTCAACTTTCACAGTATATTTTATGTGAAAATATGTCATTATACAATCCAGTTTTCTCTCTTTCATTTCCAACTATGATCTCATTGCCTTAATGGCTTCTTTTATAGGTTCAGAAAGAAATTTTATTTTTCCCATAGAGTTTATGAACTGACAGAAAAAAACACCTAAATTAGATTGATGTTGATTTGGCCATATGGCTAGATTTAGAGCAGCTACAGAAAAGTTTTCCTAGTTATACTAACAAGCAAGCAAGGACAGAATCCTGATGGCAGTTGTATCCCTAAAGAGCAGAACTCGATTGCTGTCAGTGCTTTTCACCCATTTACACACTGCAACAATGCAAAGGCTAGCTAACTGCATTGTTCACACACATATTTTGCACCCATTTCACTCTGTCAGTATTATTTTAAAATACATCCTCAAATAAACCCTTAGTTGGTGTCCTGGGTTGACTGTATGATGCTTTTATCCCCAATCGTCTTGTTCTGTTTATGCTGAATAATAAGTTTTGCG
>JAYDZK010000274.1:30860208-30882595 GCA_034509185.1 Euphonia xanthogaster
AGGGGCTGATTAAATCTGCTTTCCTAGAGGAGCCCTTTGAGGGGGTTCTCTCCCAAATTTGCCCTGAACCAGGACAGTTGGCCTGCAAAAAAACCACAATTCATGCAAGAATCCTCAGAAAGGGAGCTTTCGACTGAATTTCCCTTTGTACATCCCAATCAAGCCTTTGACTTGCACTACTTATCAACTGGAGAGAGTAAAGTCATCCCTAAATTTTTAAATTATTACTACTTTCAGTTATAATATGGAAGGTTTTTTGCTTGTGTTTTGGTTTTGTTTCTAAATTTTTTTAAGAGAGCAACTGAGGACTCACAATAAACTCCCTAATACTCCAATTCACTATTATTACTTAAAACATAATTTAATTAAAACAATGATTAACAGATATTTCAGATGGAAAGATGCTCTCTTATGAAATTATCAACTCAAAATATTTTTGATTCTGTGCTTAAAATGAAACTTTAGGCTCACTTAAAATAAAATGCACTGCTTGCATTTTCTTCTCTTAGTTGGACCATGTATGGATTTTTGGATGGGTCATACACATTTTGATGTGAAGGATTAGCAAATTAAGGTGTTGTAGTATTATGTTTTGCAAAGAAAGTGTTCAACACTATTACTCAAGAATTCAATATGTGAGCACAGGGCAAATTTCTTTTAGAGAAGTGACATCCGTCAGCAAAGCCACACATTGCAGTCTAGCCTGGCATATCACACTTTGTCATAGTTTGTGAAGCTACAAAGACAAAATGTTTTAAAAATAATTTAGAAGTAAAAGAGGACCTGAATCTTAAGTACTGATAGTATTACATTTGATCCTGAGCAAATGGGTTTAGCTCATCTTTAGCTGCAAACCTATTTTCAGTGACAACAGGAAGATAGAAAAGTTTGTTTCAAATGACAGCCTGGATGTATCTGTTTAGAAGTGAAACATGTTGAAACAATTTCTATTTGTTTAAAATGTGCAGTGAACCAGATGCTTAAGCCCATACACATATTAAGTTATCCATCCACAGTTTAAAGATGCTCTCACATTCTATTTTCTTTTGATACTGAAGTGAAAACAGGAAATGTAATCTGGTCCTGCTTGTGGGAAAATGATCTGTGAATCAGAAGACTGAGCTGTCAAAAAGAGCAGAATTGGTTGGCTTTTTAAAAAAAGAAAACAAAAAAACCCAAGCCACACAAATCAGTGATATAATAAAAATAAAACTGCTGCACTTCAAATTTCCTGAAGTGTTTTCTCCCTTCTTCATTTCATTAAAAACTAACAGGAAGACTACTGTGTCCAGAATGATTAATCAATGCACCTCAGAAGCAGGAATAAAGAAAATATAGACTGGCAGTGCATGCAAATGGGACCATGGCTTCCCAGTGACTGCCAGGTGGGAAAGCCATTCTGTCCTGGATCAGCACCTTACCACAGAAAGCATGACAGTGACTCCACGTGCTGGCTGGCACAGCACTGTGTCACACTAGAGATGCAATCATCTCCAAAAGCTCCTGAGTCTCCTCTCCCATTGCCAGCCAGCCTCTGTGCCTGCCCAGACCCCCTGGCTTCGCTGGGATGGGCTCTGAGGGAGCAGAGGACACAGCCCAGAGTGATGTCCATATTTCTGCTGCCCTGCTTGTTCCCTGCCAGCACGGGCCCCTGCTGCACCCCCTGCTCTGGGAAGGGGATCCTCATCTAATCCCAGTGCTGGTGGGGCTGCTGCAGCCCTGCCAGAGCTGCTGTGGCCAGGCACTGACCAGCAAGGGCTCAGCCACCAGCCTGTGTGACAGGGGAGCCACGGCAGCACATCTGCAAATGCTGAGAGAGCACAAACAGCATGCAGACAATCAAAAGGAAAGGAAACAAACAAAAAGGAAAGCACAAGCTGTGAAAATCCAAGCTACTGCTTAAGCACAAACAGAAGCAACTTTTAACTGTCTGTAGCTGCCTTCTGAAACTGAACATTTCTTTACAAACTGCTGTGATACCACTTAAAGGCATGTGTTCTTTTATTACCTAAGGTATCAAGGATCAAGGCTTAAATTTTTCTTTGACCACTGAACAATCCCTTCCCTAGACCTCAGCACCCAGAAGAGCTGGACTGCCACATAAGGAGCTCCAGCCATAAAAGATTAAAAAATATAAATAAATCAAAATGCTCATTGTGGCTAAGAAAAGCTTCAGACAGCTGTTGTATGGCACTGGCATCCTGGCATGATTCAACAGTGTGATGTGAAAAACGCAAGAAAACTTAAAACTTATGGTTTAATAAACCTGTTCTAAATCACAAGGACAATTATCTCACTTTCACAGCATGTAATACCAAGACTATCTGCACGGAAGGAAGCTTTCCCTATCCACCCAAAAGTGCTTAGAAAGGGGCTCAAATAAGGTATTCTTCCCATGTTGGATATTCAGCTTCATTGAAGCTAATTTATTTCAGAAAATACTATCAGCAGATCTGAAAAGTTTACTCTGAAAATAATCACAATATAGATCTGTTACTTTAATTTTGAAGACAGCAGCAGCAGTACAGATATTTTTAGTTTAAATTCAGAAAAAAATCACCAATTATTTATTTTAAAACTAAAGTAACCTTTTTCATTACAGAAATTATGTGGAAATAGGGGGAAAGAAATTTTTGCACCACTTTTTTTTCTGATAGGAATTGAGATTTTGCAGAATCATACTTGAAATTAAAGTTGATTTGAATGAAAAGGGCAAAAAAGTAAATGTAAACTACAACAGACAATCAATGGTCTTATGCATTGTTTGTAATTTTGCTCCTTCATACATATTTGTTGCTCGCATGGTACAAAAGGAGACAGATGTCATTACATTCACTGCTGTTCCAGGCACATTGACTGATAATCCTTTTAATTAACTCAAAATTCCCTAAAAAATATATATTCATATAAAATATAACAATTTTATCTTTAATAAATACTATATCTAATAAAATATATTACTTTTATTTATTAATTTGTATTAATGTAATATTTTTATCTTTTCCTCTGTGCTGAAGTCACTTGACAACCTCACCATCCCATTCCTGCATTCATTCTCAAGCTACCAGTTGTGCTGCCATGGAGCTCCTCCTACAGCAGCACATGGGGAGCTGAGATTCACCATCTCCACCAGACCTGGTTTAAAAGGACCTGCCTGAAAGCTGCCTCTTGGTGAGGTGCAAAGTCTATAGCACCTGGAACAGCTGTGGGCCTGGAGCTGAGAAAGACCTTTTCCTAAAAATGAGCTTGGTTTTGGTTGGTTGGTTTGGTTTTGTTTTAATTTTTGGCTGCACAGCTGATGGAAGAATCCTGTACAAGGAAAGGAGCTTCATCCAGACTCCTGCTTGAAGCAGGATCCAGTTTGCTGAGGCTGTTGAGGACCATGCTCAGGGAAGGCCCAGCAGCTCCAAGAGTACAGAGAGCTCCAGCCTCCTGGGCTGGGCATCCTGTTCCAGCACTCCTCCATTTCTAGAAATATTTCATGTCAGAATGGATGCAGATGTTGAACAGGCTCTTAGGTGGCTCTTACTGCAATTATAAACATTCGTGAAATGAAATGTTTGGCGCTTTCATTTTAAAGATTAAGGAGTAAATAAAGCAATAAAATAAAAGTGCAAATTAATAGCCAACAGTGATTATTGAAATGAATTAATTAATATCAATAATTATCCATAGTTTTGTTGCAGCACAAGTGCTATTTAAGCAATATGCCTATTCACTGTACCAATAGTAATTGACAATGAAACACCCTCTAGGGAAAGAGTTTACAAGTGGCCATCAAATTAAAAAATATAGATCTTAACTCTTTAATATGGAATGCATCACCATTGTCTTAAAAGACACAAAAAATCACAAACTATTGGATAATTTTGGGGCATTATTAATAATTTTCTTTCATTTTTTTGCTTAATGAAATGACAACGTTTTTTAAATGAAAGAAAATAATTTCTTGCTATGCATTTAAGAGCCTATTTATTTGCATTCAAATATATGCAACATATATATATATATATATTCTTAATAAAAACAAACTGCCATCCCAATGGAGGAAAATAAAAGATGAAAGAATTTACTAAATTGATATTAAATCTAGAATTACAATTGATTACCTATCAGTTCATAATGCTTCATAAGTGAGAAGACATTCATAATTTCAAATGTTCACTGTGGTGGTTGCACAGTATTTATAATTTATGGTGCATTCTCCTCTAAGTAGATTTCAGTAAAATGACATGGCAGTCCCTGATGGGAACCAGCATCTCATCAGCATAAGCAGTGCACAGCCACTGCTGGGAAGCTGGCAGCACCACTGCAAAGAGGCTTCTCCACTGCCCACGTGTTTGAACATCCATTTAAGGGGAAATGGTGAACATTCAAGGCAGGAACAAGGCAGTCCAAAATGCACAGCTGAAAAGCAGTTCCTCTTGTAACATTTTGTCACACGTACATTAAGAAATTGGATTTTGAGAGCTGCCTAAAGCTGTACAGACGGAACACACTTGTGGGAAGAGGGGAGTCCTTAGGATCAGTCTGCAGTGCAACCTGCATTGCTGCCTAGGGGGAAGTGCCAGCCAGCAATTCAAACAAGCTTCTGATAATCTAGAGGAACTGCCGAGCTGGAATTTGCAGTGAGGAACCCACCCTTGCTCCTCTTTCCCAACAACCCAGCATTAGCTCCCAAGACCTAAGGACTCCTTGGCAGGCAGGTTGGCATCACAGGTGACCGTGTGCCTGGGACAAAGGCGGGAGGAGCTCCCAAGCAGCATTTAGGAACCAGATCCTTTCAGTGCAGAACAGTTTTTCACCCTCAGCTGGCACATTCAGCTCTCTGCTCAAGTGTGCGTTTATTGTCCTCAGGCAGCAACAAATAGGTATGGGAGAGGCACAGCTGCAGAGACTGCAATTTGCACTTCTGCTGGCTTGTCCCACTGTCACTGTTACTGACACTGCCCTTCAGCAGATGTGCTCCTTGATCACTGCATGTTAATGGCAATCTCAGAACAGCAGGGATGCTCAGAATGATCATCAAGTGATTATAAATGCAGAGTGACCCCAGACACAAGGGTTATGTCAGGTACTTACTGGAGACGCGTGCACTTGTGTTATTCTTAACTGGTTTTCCAAATCTTGGACTTTGTTTTTCAGTTCTGCATTTTCAGTTTCTAATTCTTGAATCTACAAAGCAAGTGGTTATTCAACAGCTATTGGGATAGTCATGGATTTCAACAACATCATCCACTGAACATAAGTTTCATCAGAGATCTGGTGATTTAGAATCAAGCTTTAACTCTTTATCTGACTATAAAACATTTTCAGTATCCTCCATATTTCAAACTTTCTTTTTTGTGTCCTTGGAGGACAGCAAAACATGAAATATTTTTAAACAGATTTTTTTTCAGTCTTTTTTTTACCTTTTCAATCTGAGAATAATGTTGGAAAATTTTGCTTCCATAAAAAGCAGCTAATACAAATACAGCAGCATGTACTTTTATCTCTTAGAAAGATCAAAATAGTTCAGAACTTACTCTTTTCTGTAAACCTGCAATTTGTTTCCTTGTTTCAACATCTTTTCCTCCGGATTCCAGAAATTTCCTGTAAGCTAGGTCAAATGCTTGACCAATTGTTAAAGTTATCTCTTCTGCCTTTACATAAAACATAAGACTGAAATTAGTAAATTAGGAATATTTGCTGGAGATGCTTTAATTTCAGAGTATCACAAAATAATTTATACCATGTATCATATCCAAAGGCTTTGCCCCATCCACCATGAAGCCAACACTACAAAGGAGCATCACAAGCAACCCTTCAGCAAAATACCTTGGCAAAATGCTATGAAAGAATGTAAAAATACTTTGGATGAAGAAAGGAGACTCAGCAGTACAAATTATGTCTTCAATTTCTATAAACACAGATACCATACTGCACAATGGCTATTTCTGATGATTTCTGAAGCATTTACAGCCTGTTCAATTGTGAAATAAAGTCTTTTAGATTTAATGAAATAACATTTTCATGCCAATGGATATTTTGACCCCTATTGATTTTAAATCTGGATTTCAACACTTATTTTTGTGAGTACTATAAAAGCTCACTCAGGGTACTGCAGACAAGTATTTAACTGCCCAGTTATTTCCAACTACATATATCCAGAAAAAAAATCCACAGATATTACATTTGTATGTGCAAAGTATAATAATTTACTAGTTCTATGCTGATTCACATCCTGTGTTATGATGTGTTTATACAGTCAGTGCAGAATATCTATGTCAAAAATGATGGGGGTAAAATAAGCCCCCAGGAAGCAGATGGAGGATGCCAAGATTTCAGAAACAAGTGATTCCAAAGCAGGACCAATAAAAGGTGAACGTATGGATACACCATTGGCTTAGAACTTTAGCAGAGAGAGTAAATAGACTCTCAGATGCCAGAGAATGTCAGTTCTTGGTGCAATGACTTGGCTGGGAGTGCTTTGTGGTGTTAAACTAGAGAGACGTGGCAGGGAAAGGGGTGGACAAAAAAGGGAGAACGTCACTGTGATAAAATAATAAAAAACCCCAAAAAACAAACCACACACAAAACCCCCAACACTAAACCAGAGACAGACCCACCAGCAGAGAAGCCTGCAAGGGTATCTCAGCCCCAGAGCTGCAGTAATCTTTGCAAACAGCTGTGCAAACATCTCAAGCCTGGTGGGATGGAGCCTGCTCTCCGAGAGTATTGCAGATGCTTCCCTCAGGGTGGGGGAATGCTGGACAATAAGAGAAATTATCCCAGAAAACCACCTCAGATCACTGCAGAAAGGGACTCTTCCTTAATTTAATGCATCTGAGTTGCAAGACACCACACTGGCATGAAAAACCGTGTCCCAGTTAAAAGGCAGGCTGCCTGGTGTGGAGCTTCCCCCCGCACTCCAAGGCAGCCCCACCAGGAGCACAGTGCCCTCCGGCCCTGCAGGGCGTCCCGTGTACTTACACACTTTTCACTGTCAAACACATAGCACAGGTGCTTGTTGGACTCTGAGTCCTTGCAGATGAAAGTAAATATTCTCTTGTCAGTTTTGTCATCAGCGCAAAAGGATATCCTGTGGAGCTGACAGTTGTGCTGGACCTCCTGCAAACAGACAGAATGGTAATTATAAAGAAATTCCTGCACTTGCTTAGGATAAAGATGCACGAAGGAAAGCTCTGGATTTCCTCATAAGAGTAGGCAAGCTGCAGTAATGTTTTTGAATGCCTCTTATTGCACAGGAGAGGACCCAAAAATGGACTTAAAGCATAGCAGGAGTTAGCAAAGTCATCTAAAAACTGCTCCTGTTTTTACTGAATGTAAACAGGAAGTTTATTTGGACAGCATTTATTTGGACAGTAATTTCTGTCCTAGAAAATTGATATTACTGCTGCTTTGCATCCCTCTGCAATTTATTTAGGGCCTGATTATGTAAAATAATCTGTTCTTTTTCCAGGTGTGCAAGATCTTCAAATTTCATCATCTCCCAAGATTTATTAAAACGCATTTACTGAAATGAGTCCTTACTTTGCTATATTAAATACAGAAAACAGAAATAAAATGACTTTGCTAACAAAGTAAAGAGAAATAAATCTGACACACAAATACTTGTTTACTTGAGGTTCCATATAAGCAGCTTTTAAGCATTATTATTTGTATATTTCTGCTACTGTATTTATTTTCCATTAGAAAGCAATTTCCAGCTATTTAAAAAGTTGCAATGGCACTGCTCTTCAGTTGCAAGAGCTTGACAAGACTGAAATAAACTGTTTCAGCTAGTTTTTTTTTTGTTGTTGTTGTTTTTCTTCAACAAGTCTCTTCTTGGCATTTTATTTTATTTGGCTTATTACATGGGAAAGAAGTATTTGCTTTAAAGGAAAATATGTCTTTAGATGTGAACTATTGTCTATTAAAAATGTGCAGCACTGGGGTTCCCAGCTTGCTAGAAGCCCATAAACAAGGCCATGCCCTCTTTGCAGACAACCACATAGCCAAAAACTGCACTCTGTGGGCCATCCTTTCCCCTTGCCCCAAGTGAGTTCATTTTCTCAGTCTTTACAGCTGCTCTGAGCATTCACTTTCTGCCACGTCCCAAATCCCTGTCCTGTGATAGCTCTCTAACACACAGAAATAATAACGAGTGCTTGACCTGGCACGATGAGGTTTACAGATCCATATAATTATTTCATACCATTTAAGGCCAGAATCACTTTTCTATAACCCTTTTTTCAAGTGCTAAGTATAGCATCAGATCCTGATATATGAGCTGGCCTCCTGTTCCTACTGCCATTAATAGTCACCATCTGACTAAAACCCAATATTCCTACTGAAGTGCTTTGTTTGAAAAACACACTGCAAAAAAGAGTTTAATTAGTGCTGATAACATGAAATTGAATTTCCTAAAGCATTTATTTTTTGTTGTGCAAAAAGAAGGAAAACTCAATTGAAATTTACATGCAGCTACAAGAAACAAAGTGGGGGAGATAAAAAGACTGCTCCCAGTTGACTACTACTTGAGTTGTCATAACAACATTGCCAAGAGATCAGAATGTTCCTACTCCCCCGGGAACATATATCCCACAGATTTCTGCTAATCTCTGCAGGAGGGCTAAGACCTTTTGGCATTTCAAACTGTTATTTTAAAACAGTTTTTGCCAGGATTTGGGGTTTTCCTTATGCCCTACCGCATAGGGAAGATGCAAGAACTCCCATTAAATTTGACATGGATATTTCTTGTCCCCTCTGCTTATGGGTGAGCTGTTGAGTTCTGGTTGTGTGAAGAGTCTGAAGCAAAAGTGGGCTGCAAGCTTTGAACTACAGCTACCATTGGAGAAAAGGCACTGCCACGGCCTGAATGCAGCAATTACTCCACAATTAAGAAGCAGGAACAAAAGAATCTTCCAAATTCAATATTCAACATATATATGGAAAGATTTTTGTCATATGGAGTGTGAACAATTATTTAGGTCATTGTTTTCATCTTCTCCAAAGTTTAGAAGTCCTGCTGTTAAAGGATTAAAACCAATTGAATGCCACATTAGCTACAGTGTGCCTTCAGGACTACCATGTACCCTCCTGGGAAGATGTCACCCAGGTGTTGGAACAAAACATGGTATTTTAGAACATTTTTTTCCATCAACAGAATAGCTTTTGTTATAATACTTTAAAAAACACAAAACAAAGAAAAGCTTAAAATCAGTGAAACAAATATTTACTAGTTTAGCATGGAAAAAAAACATGTAGGTTTCTTACCTTTGTTTTTGGATCTAGAATTTTTACACCATAGATTGAGATTTGTAACTCAACTTTGGGTGTCTTTTGACCTTCAGATTTCTTGATATGTCTTGCAAACTGAAACACAAAAAGCACAGCAGAAATCACATTAAGAGAAAGTTTATTTGTTTTTATTACTTCTCATTTTCTCTCAACTCCCTCCACCTGAAGTTGCTTCCTTCCTTCTTCAATAAGCTTCCCATAAACAACACCAACTATTCCAAGAGTGTCAGGTGGGCACAGACCAGTGTTTCTAACTGCACGCTACAGAATGTTCCTAAAATTCAGGGAGAATTATTTTAAAATTACTTAGCGTGTTCCCCTGAAACTTTTATCTGGTTTTTATGCACTTCATTGAAGATTTTGCATACTTCAAATACTCGTCACTCCCATACTTGTGCATAAAGGAGTATCTGGAAGTACCCTACAAGATATTCCAGCAGTTGTTTTGAGTGGGGTCAGCATGAAAGCACTACAGCTGCCAACGCCTAAGAAGTACTTGATCTATTTTATTCTCAGAATTTATCTGCCTGCAGCCCACTAATGGTGGTTAGACAGCACTTTATATGACTGTGTTGGGTAATAATTCCTATCCAATACATTTTCCATCCTTTCCATCTCCCTTTCAAGACTTACCTTTCTCTCTTTCTCTCAGGAACACTGTCTATACAATCAGCACAGTATCTCGAATTTGCCCCTGCATGACAGTTAAGAAGTGCCCTACATTTGGGTATCTTCCTTAGCAAATATATGTGACTGCTCTGTATTTTTCTCTGTTACCAGAGCAAAATGTTGCCCTTTTACTCCCAAGTCTTCAACAGCCTGGAATGGCATTTTCAAATGCATAAATAAGGTGATGATCCACTAAAGGCCAGAAGTTGGAGTCTCTGCTTCAGAGCTCTATGTTTGAACACAATCATCTTCAACATTCCCATTCAAGAATGAACTGGGTGTGCAATCCCCACCAGGACAAAAGCTCTGTGTCAGAAGCCAGTGTGGACAATGGCTTTCAGGGCCAGCAAGAAGCCAGGGTGTCACCAGGGTGCTGTCCTATCAGACCTGCAAGACACAAGCCTGCATAGCCTTGTGATTGTGAGGTGCTTGGCTGACACCTCTCCCACTAATCCTTAAAAACTCTGATTGCCATTAATTATTTATTTAAGTGATAGTTCAGGGTTTGGATTTTGGCTCTGATCCTTTTCCAACCAGCACTTGGAAAATCTTCCCATAACATGAGTGCTTTACCCAATATGACTGTTAATCTCTTTTATTTCATTTTGCTTACAGGCAGCTTCATTCATGGCAAATTATTAACTAGTTTGCAGGAGCACCCTAAAAGCACAAAATGAACCTGTTTTTCCCTTCTTCTCAATTTTATTCCTCATTTTGAAAGCATACTTACTGGACTTTTGATTAATTTATAATTGGTCCTATTAACTTCACACAGTAACAGAACTTACCCAGACACTTCATTACTGATTAATGCTCCCTAATAGCTGATGAGTATCACACACTTGGTAAAACAAACAGCACCCTCCCACCTCAAAAACCCCAAACAACCGTCCCCCATCTAAACCACTCTGTGCCATTCTCAAAACAAACTCTTAAATATAAATACCTATTTTGCATTTAAACATCTAGAAATGCTACAGTCACTGGCCAAGTATTTTATAAAATATAAAGTATTTTATATTTCATACAAGATGACTTACTTGTGAAAACTAACTAGTTGAGAGTCAAGAAAATATAATTTCTAGTTCTGCCTCTTCAGCATCATGTGTATGCCTCTTGCAACACATCCTTTTCCCATCTGTCAATTTAGCTTCAAGCCCATGTCTTGCTAAATACACTTTCAATACACATTAATCCCTGTATCTTTATTAAGGTGTACCATTCCATATGCATATTTAAATTTTTTTAATGAAATTTTGTGGAGAATAAAATTTTAAAAATTGCAATTGCTGGTTTACAGCATTTTGTCCAATGACATCTGTTGACTTTACTGAACAGTTAAAATTCACTACAGAGCAAAAATGTGTTTTATTTAATAAAAATCACTCATTAAACCACACAAAATCTGTCCTAAATTTTGTATTGCAATTTTAGCCTTTAGTCTGTGCTTAAAGAAGAAAAAGACAGGGCAACTATTGCTGTATTTGCACAGGTTTGTTTGTTTTGTTTTTTTTCCAAGATGAATATAAAATTTAAAGTGTCTTTAGATAATTTTCAGATCATGGATTTATTCATTAGCTGCATCCACCAGCTTTCCTCTCTGATTTGTAATTTCCTGATGTCTTTTCAGTGGGTGGGACTTGGAGGACAGGTGTGATCCCTTTTCTCAGTACTCTGCACTTTGTGAGGTTAAATGGAATGACTACAAGGTCCAAAGACCTCCCAGACAGTTTGGACATTTCAATTTCCAATGCACTTGATGGTGCCCAGGAAGATACCCATGGAACAGACAACCCTGGGGCACACCTCATCCTGAAACAGCCTGGAACTCGAGCAAATCATGACCTTTTGGACATGTCCCTTTGCCAAGAAGCCATGCACGAGAATTTCTGTGCAGCAGTGAAGAGAAAGCACAAATACTATTGGATTTTACTGCATGGTATATATTGAGAATGATGATGGAATGCTTGGTTTTCCAACAGCAATCATCTCAGAGTCTCAAACAGCAGCTACAACATGAAAAAGTTGTAGTTTTTAAAGAAAAGAAGTTTTAAAGAAGAAAGTTTTAAAGTAAGTGAAGTGAATAGCTTGCACAAGTTTTAGAACAGCTGGCCGAAGGTTGCTCCAAGTAGCCAAGAAGACTTACAACACTGAGGAAATTCCAGAAGGCAGTTCTGTGACAATTCCAAAAAAAAGGGTGAACAAACTGACCCTACCATGTCTCCACTCTCAAAAAGCAGAAATCCAGTTCAAGAACTAGATAATTCAAGTGAGATTAAATTAATGATGATCAATATTTTACAAAAAATGCAGCTTGTCCTAGTAGACAAAGCATCTGCATTTTGTATGCCACTTACATTTAAGAAAGTGAAGCGACAGAAAGAAGTATGAGTTAAGTTAGTTACATTAGTCTCCAGATGTAGTTATAAACAGGAAATTGTCATTGGGAAGATATGTTTCTAATGTATTCCAGCAGAGTTTATTTCTTAAGCATGACATTATTGAACAATGACCAGAAGAAAAAAAAATTACTGATAAAATCTGCAAGCAGAAAAAATGAGAGGGGAAAAAGAGGGGAGAAAATGAACTAATGATCTGAAATCTAAAATTGCTACAGGGGAAGCTTGCAGACCACAAACCCTGATGAAGGGGCAAATAACAGAGAAAAGACTCATCAACCAGAGCAGCACAGGCTGGTACCCCAACAGAGCCCCTTGCTTTCCTACAAGCAATCCTGCACACCCCACACGTGGCAACAAACTCTGGTTCTTGGGAGACTGCTCTGTGAGGATGGAAGAATGAAGTCTGATAACATTGGAGGACTTCCACTAACTGAGGACCTCCTCATGAAACCAAAACTGGGGAGGTGTTTCAAAGAGATCCTTAAGATGACAACAGCGGCTGCACTGCATCAGCTGCTTGTGAGAAAACACTCAAATGTTATCTGCTGAGGCTTTCAAATGCAGAAGGATGTTGACAAAATGGAGAAAAAATTCACAGGATATTTAGCCAAGTTAGCAGAGGGCTGGAAAACCCACTTTAAGACACTCCATAAAATCAAAACCAGGTCAATGGTGAAAGAAACCAATCACCAAAGAACCCCTTCCCTACAAACATCCAGACAAATGAGCTTTTTAATCAAAGGTTTACAGGGTACAGTGAAAACACAAAGATTAATTCAGAAAAATTGTGGCAGTTCCTTTCTTAGCATTTTCCCTGCCCGCTGTCCTGTGCAATAACAGCACACAGATACTGATCAGCAATTAGATACTGATATCTGTGCAACAGCACAGATACTGATCAGCAATTAGATACTGATAACAGCACACAGATACTGATCAGCAATTTCTTTTATAGCTGAGATTCTCCAGAGTGCCACATTCAGCCACCTCCCAAACTTGCACAGGGTTTGACCAGCACATCCCATCACTGAGTCAGGTATCAGGAATTTTCTCTTTTATTTATTTCTAGTCATTCCTTCTACCTAAGGAGGACTCCAAGGGACCTCTGGACCCGGGAGATGTACAGGCATTATATTTTCCTATCAGCACACATTTGAAACCAAATATTTGTATCTCACACAGTAATAAGATTATTTAAGAGGGCAAAAATCTGCAGCCTCCCATTGGCATAAAAATGGAAAATTATATAAAATTATAATGAATCACAGCATGGCTTGGGAAGAGACATGATGGGCCAAATTCTTAAACTGTTAGTTTATACATGTAATATTCTCAGGCACATGCTCCAGGTTTGGTCCAGCTCAGTGGGATGGGCTAGTTTGTGTTCAACTGCTTCAGAATTAACATTCTATTTTCATGGCATTTTTAGGGAAAGGAACAGAAACAAATAAACCTATTTTCTACAGTTTGACTTAGTTTTAAAAATAAAAAAAAAAAGAAAAACCATTCATAAATTTTGAAATTTGTTAGAGCAGCAGGGGAAAATGCATACTCTAAGAATGTTATTAAAATTAAATTTGATGTGTTTAGGTATCAAGTCTTATCAAACCACAACCAACAAAAATGCATGAGAAAAAAAAGTCATGTTTTTGAGACAGCCAGGAATTGGAGCTAAAGAATTAATTGTTAAGACTAATTACCTCTATAGATCTATAAATCAATTTAAGCAATCAAAACTATGCACTTCTCTTGAATATTTACACCTCCCTGCACAATTCAAGATTTAATTTAAAAGAGTTGAGACATGAAAAGGGAGATGTTCCTGTGATTTGGGTGTTAATCTTCATCCCAGGGAAGAGAAGTTCAACTCCTTCATTTAATGCAGGTGACCAGTGACAAATCAGACATTGCACCTCACACCTAAAACAAGCCCTGGTTTAGGGCAGGGTTGTTGGATAAGCTGGGAAACAGCTTTGTAACCTGTCTTGGAAAAAATGCCTTTCCTCCTTTTTATCATGACAACATTGATTACAAGGAAACATGTCTGAAAAAAAACAACAGGTCCCATTTGTTTTGCAGTGCCTTCACGTCATCATGTTATGGTCCAAAGTCTCATGGTCATTTAATGTGGGCATAAATGAAATTATGGCCCCTGAAAAACAGCTATCAAGAGGAGGAAAAGGGTGAAATGATATGCAAAATTCAGTCTCTCAATAATCATCTTTGCAAGGAAAAGCCATCCAGAAGTGTATGTGTATGGAATAGGTTGTATTTTATTTTCCTACACACAATGGACTGAGGGGAAGGCTATCCATCTATTAGCCACAGTGTAAGAGGCAATACAGGGCAGTCTTTTTTCCATCTCTCACTTCTTTACAGATTTTTTTGTGGTTTTTTTTTTTTTTTTTTTTTTTGTTTGTTTGTTTTTTTTTAATTTGGGAGTGGGCTGCTTTGTTGTTGCTGTTTTGAGATCTTTTGGTTATTTCATTTGGTGGCATGGAGTTTTGGGGGTTTGTTGGGGTTTTTTGTGGTGGGTTTTTGATTTTTTTTTTCCAGTTTGGTTGGTTGGTTTTGGTTGATTTTTTTTTGGGGGGGGGATGGGAGCAGGGTTATGTTTTAGGTTTTTTGAGAGGCAGGGTAAACATTTATTTTCTTATTCAGCTCTTCTCATCTGACTTGCTTTGGTCTTCAGGATGTCCTTGACTGGTCCTGAAGCACAAATTCTGCTTTCTGCAGTACTTCAAAGAGAGCAGTCATGGCTGGAAGGCTTGGCTGCAAATCTCTTTATCCCAATATTAAAAGCTTCTCTGTACTCCACCCTCCTCCTCTGTCCTTTTAGCAACAACTTAAACTGAGCTTTAACATGGGAAGGACTCAGAACAATATCCACAGATGGTCCTTTAAGGGCAGCAGCAGGACAGCATCTCTGCATGTGTGGAAGTGTGTGAACCAGCACTCTTCACTCTGTGTGTCCTTAGAGGTCAAGGACATGATGAAAAATATTTCAAGCACTTCCAAAGTGATTCATTCTATTTGCATTTTGTCTGGTCATCTCCACTTACAGAAGAAAAGTGGATGAAAAAAACGGATAATGGGTAAGCAAACAGCCTCAAGTTTGGCCCTCACAAAACATCCCTTGGAAGACTGTAGAAGAAACAGCCCAAAACTCAGGTGTTTATCCTGGTTTCTCCTAAACACTCCTCCATGCAGCTTTCTTACCACTGCTCTGCTCATGCTGCTCCTTCCATCTGTCCTGCTGCTCCTTCTACCTGTTTCCACCTCTGGCAACCCTTCCAACCCTTCATAAGAAGGATCAAATTCATTCTTACAGTCTGAGTGAGACGTTACAGACTTCAGTAATCAAGGGAAGTAATCATCCCATTTGCTAAAATAAAGTGTGATTTGACAACAAGCAGACATTTGAGTAGCATAGGCATGTTTGGATACAGCATCTGGGCGCCACTGCTTTAGTTTGTGTTTCATTCTAGAAAACTTATGCCAAAAGAAACTTATGCCATTCTAGAAACCAGTTTGACTAGAAAACTTGAAGGAAAACATGTTTTGTAATAAATTGTGGTAATAGCTCATCTTATCTTACAAATAAATAAACAAACACATTGTAAAACATTAGTGTTCAGGTTTCTTCTCTCTCCTGCAGTATTGCTCCAAGCACTTAGAAAACTTAAGGGGAAATCCCACCTAGATAAAGCCACTGGAGAATCCTCTAGAAAAATTAAACATAGTTGCTTGAAAAAAACTATCTTGTAATTGCAACTGTCCCAGAAAAATTGTCAAGAAAATATAAAAGTCATATTTGGGATAAAAGTACAGTGAAGCATCAAGAAAAAGTTTGTCCAAGATACTTTATGTTTCTGTAGAACATCAGCTCCACCTGCTGGGAAAAATCAGTTTGTGGCAAGGCAGCTGCAGCTTCCGTGCTGGGCAGCCCAAGATTTTGTGCTGAGTTAAGGGCTTTTAGATGATTTAGAGAAGTAAACAGTTGTATATCAAATCCTGACGCTGACAGCTGGGTGACATGAGGGCTTAAGAAAAATGCTTTCTGGTGGCTGCACTTCATGGGCTGTGTATCACTGGAGCATGTGACTTCAAAAGCTTATTAGAGTGATGCATGTCACTTGGGAAAATAGCTCTAAACATTACAAAAGTGTCAGTTGTTTTTCTGCCAGCTATTAGTTTTCATTAAAAACAAATTATGATTAATAACATTGCAATTAAAAGCAAATCCAGATAATTTAAAAATATAAATATGGCATCAGAATCTACATGCCTTCTAAAAACCTCTCCTACCCCCAAACCACTTTATATTTCTTCAAAATTTCTTTCAATAAGACATTAGTTTTTCAAGCTGTTTTAATTTCTTAAAAATTTTTAATTAGCATTTTATAAAAACAATTTGGGGATTGTTTCAAACATAAAAGTGTTTTCATTGCTCTGAATTCTGTTCCAAGATTTTTCAAGTCCTTCCTAAAGTCATGTTTATTTACTTTGGAAGTTCTCTAATAAACTTGTGATTATGTAAGATCATGTGCAATACTTGATATCTAAGCTACAAAATTCCAAACTTGAAGAAAATAATGTAATTCTGGCAGCAGCTATTCAGACTTCTATCTCCAAGGTGGTTTATTTCAGGAAGGTGTGTAGAAAGTTAGAGCAGGTATCTGCATACTCCAGTGACACCATAAACACACACACCACATTTCTGGCTTTGCCCACACTTCTGAGAGCAGCTCTTTGAAATCCTTTCTGGACCCTCTCTCAGAGGGGAAACAATCTCCACGTGTGAAATCAGAGAATTCAACCCACCCAAAGCCTCCAGTGATCAGTGAGAGCCCAGGCCAGCCTGGGGTTCCACCAGTGAGACAGAGACACTCAACATTTTGTTTATCCAGGAGTCCAATAAAACACCTTTAAAACAGAAGCAAAGCTGCTCCATACCAAAATATCACTGTGACAGATTTCTGCACAGAACTGACTTTTCTGTGGATATTGGAATTTTATAAGGACAAACTACACAAGGTGCACACAAACCCGCTCTATTTCCACTGACAGAATGCTGCAATGCTTAAAAAAGGGTCAAACTTAGCCTAAAACTCTTGAAACCAACTGGACAATAATGACTCTGACTATCTGCAGCACAATAAAGTCTTTTTGGCATAAAACACTCCAAGAATCAGCTAAATGAATCTTTAAAGGCAGCTGTACTATTTTGGTAGAGTGAAAACAACAGCAAAGAACATGTTTCAATACCTTAATAAGATTACTGATCCATCTTGTAAGGATGGCTTTCTCAAGAGACAGCTGAGCCTTAAAAGCTGAGCTACATGAGGAATCTCATGTTTCCTTTCTGCGTTTCTTTAGTATGGTATCAACACCATCAATTTTTTCAATATTGACTCCCCACATTTCCTGCTCATTTCCAAGGAACCTGTTTAAATGAATAATGAAAAGTCTGCAAGAAAGTTATGAAAAATGCAACAGTAGGGAGGAAGATTTTTTACATCTAAGTAAACTGAAGGGCCAATAGCTCAGAGCAGCTAAGCATGAAGCAATTCCACAGGAACAAGGCAGTGGAGTGGACTGGAACATTCAGCATTCCCTGTCCCAGCTCACAGTGTCTGAAGAGCTCTGAGAGCCAAGGCAAAGCCATGTTAACTGAAAACAGCCCTCAGCAAGTCCTTGCACTTGGATATTTTTAGTTGTTCACCAAGTCCCTTGGTGCCCAAGCACATGTAGCCAAGAGGAAATTGCAATGGCCTGATTTTCTCAGCCATAGCTGGGGATGGCAGCTTAAACAAATTCTTGCTACCTGAGTTTGTATTAATGAAGCCCTACACAAGCCTGAAGAAGAAGCATTAGCCATTGAAATACAGTAACTTTTTAAATATTTCTGAATTATTGTAAAATCTGTAGGACAACTAAATATTGTACACAGCAGAACACCTGACCACACAGACATAATAAGGAAGATCCTACACACTAAAGGGATTACTAAAAGCAGCTACTTCTAGAGCCAGTGAATTCACCTAGAAAAACTATAAGTGTCTTAGAAAAGAGGTTCAGAGTACATTCCATTTATGTCTCATTAAAAATTCTTACCTTTAATTTTCTAACAGCATCTCTTACAACTTCTGTGCCTTTGGGCTGCTCCACTTCTGTACTGCCTAGAAACTGAAAAAATTGTCATTTGTGAGCATTAAGTTATGCATTTAAAGGCCTCATCAACTTGAATAATCTTATTTTCCAATTATTTTCAAGCAGCATTTTGGAAAGGCAATTGTGTCAGAAGTTGATAAATAGAAAACCTTCACACAGCTATTTCTAATGAAGAAAATAACAAGAATTACATTTTATACTAATATCAACATTATCAAAATTGACTTAAAAAAAACATCCTATGTAAATCTGTAAATTAGAAGTTCAAGTACCTTTTTCCACAGGGAAATTACCACTTTGGTTTTAACTCTTTTTAGAAAGTAATACAAAAAATGCAGGCAAAATACAGATGGGAGATACTTCCCATGAATCAACACAAGCCAATTATTTGGTTTCTGTCACTGAAACATTCATGCACGATGTAAGATAAATTAAAGGAACTGATTTTCCTCTCAGAGCTGCTTGGTATAGCAACATAGAGCTACAGGAACTAGGCTCCAGCTTATGTAAAACAAGATTCATATTCAAGTAGTTTCTATTACAATTCATATTTTTACCAAGTAAGGCTTTAATGAAAACCAAACACATGTTTTCATATATAAAACATAATATTGCAAAAGGACCTTATTTCTTTATTTGTACACTGAAATGCTTTTGTTTTCTGTACAGTCACACTCGCCTTCTACTGTGCTGCTACAAAATGTATGCTAATCCTGCCTGAAGCCCATCTGTGTGATCCACTAATTGATTTTCTGTTGCCCAGTTTTCACATTAATGTACAGTTAAGTAACATCGTGTACATGTATATGTTAACATAACTCCAAGAAAAGAAACCCTCCCTTTTTTCCCAAAGTACAGTTTTCTGTGTACCATGACACACACAGGCATGTACAATTTTTAAGTCCTAGCCATTTTGAAAGGGATTTAAATTTGCCAAGATACAGACAACTTAAACAGAGTAACTCTGGAGTTTTTGGTTCTATTAATCCTTCCAGACATGTTTAGTGCAGCCAGTGTGCTCAAGGTACTCCTGCAAAGAAACTGTGCAGCTCCACCAATAATGAAACCTCATTAGATATTTGCTACTGACTCTGAAATATGACATGTCACCTTGAAAATAACAGTGTAACTCTAACCACCACACACATCTGCTGTCAATATCCTCTATGATGACACTTCTCCAGGCAGGAGACCAAGGCTTTGGAAGAAGAGAGCAGAAGGCTCTGCTACTGATTTGATGTCCTTCACACAACATCTCTGATGAATTTAGACGAAGGAGTGATCTTGCCTGGAAAAGTGATGGCTGCACAAAATGCATGCAGAGAAGGAAGAGTGATTCTTGGACATGATGGATACTGCACATGGCAGAGACAGAAAGGGAAAGATGAGTGAACACATGTGAGCAAAAAGACCCAAACCAGCAGGTAAGATCAAATAAGAGTCTAAGAGGAAGGTTGAAACCCCGGCATTACCAGATACCTGCACACAAGCAAACTTATATCCACCACACCTGGCAGAACACGAGAGGCAGGAGTTTAATTGCTGTAAGTTTGTGAGCACCTCAAGGTATGTGATACACAGAGCAGGAATCCTGCAGGAAACAAGAGCTGCAGGTGTGGACAAGGCTCAGTGAGCAGAGCAGAGGTGACAGCTGCCCCTGCAGGGGCTGAGACAGTCGCTTCATCCCTGGCTGTTTCCTAATCCTGGTGCTGTTTTCAAACTGGCAGCACCAGTACCAGAGTAAGCAGCCCAGTAGCTCTCAATACAGATTCAGGGCCAGGCCTCTGGTGGAACTGGGTCATGCAAACAGAGACGCCCCAGGTTATGCTGCCTTGCCTGCAGCTGCTTCTCCAGAAGGGCACAGGGCTGCCCTACCTTTTTTGTTTACTTGCTTCCATCCAGATGACCAAGCTCTGATACAGCTAAGAAAGAATCGGTCATTTTCCCAGAACTGTCCTCTGCTACACAGTCCAAGAAGGATGAAGGTATCTTTGCTGTATTCAGTAAATCCCAGCAGCAGACCAATCTTTCCACAAACAGTACCTTCCACAAATACAGTTTTCCCAGAAACTTGTACCTCATGCTAATTCACACTACTGCTTCAGAAAATCAAATTCCCCAGCCACAACTGAGGAATCTGTTAAATATCACTGATTTTTAAAGCTTATAGTAATGTTCCCCAAATCAGAAATTACCACTTATGATCATGGAGGGGAGGGAGAAGTAGATTTCTAAGCAGAAAGATAAACTGCTGAAAGCACTTTAAAAGAGTGACAAAACCTGAAGCAAAAGCTCATTGTGTTTGCTCAGTAAGTTATGAAAGCAATAATCAGCCAAGACTCAGAGAATATAGAAACACCATGGGCCTTAGATCAGCATTTACAGAACATAACCCACTAGAATTCTGCGAGTCATTCACTCTCTCCCAGATGAGTGTTGGTTTTGACACGAAGCATCACCACTAAAATTTCAATTGCTCTCAGCAGTTTTGAGCTGGATGTGGAATTCAAGCTTGTGCATAATAAACCATTAAGCAGAAGAAAATAATTAAGACACATTTAATACAGATATACAAAGAAGAATTGTAGCTGTTAATACCAAGAAAGAATTGTAGTGTTAGTACCAAGAAAAATTACAAGGCTATACCATGGATTGCACTATTTGTATCTATTTCTAACTCTTTCAATTGCAATTGTACTTTTTGCTAATTCAGGTATGTTAAAATTGCTTACACATTTCATGCTTGACTTCCTTTCTTAATTTCTTGGTAAGAGTAATAAAAAGAAAACCAACAATTAAGGGGAGATATTCTGAATATTTGTATTAATTGGACTGTTCTGTTTGGGGAAAAATATAGACAGAATTTCAGACCAAGACAGGTTTGTTACAAAAGAATAACTATGGAATAAAGCCTTAACAAACAGCTAATGTTTTAATGGGAGGCTTTTTATTGCTTGCTTTTTTATATGCTCGGTACCTTTTCCATCTCATCTATCATCATTTTCTGTTTAATTTGAGGTACCAATTACTGTGGTATTACTGACGATAGTTAAGCTAAGCAAACAGATGTATTTGCAAAGCTGGGGCTTCAGGTGCCAAGGTCACTGTGCAGTTTGTACAACCCCTGGCACAGCAGACACACTGGCACCAGGGTTTCTGGGGGAAGCCACCAACAACTAACTCACCACCCTCATGAAATGGGAAGGTGGCCATTTCATCATGGTCCTTTCAGAAGATTTTTCTCACCACATCTCACACAAACACAAAGAACAAATATTTGTTGTATCAGGAAGTTGGTCCAGCTGTGGCATGAATAATACAATTATTCAGCATGGGAGAGTTTCTGCAAGAAAAATTTCAGAGCAAAAGGGGTAAATGTGAAACCTCCCTTTCCAAGCCCAGGCTCCTTTAGGGAGCAGTACTGATCCAGAGCTTTGGATGGGAACTTGGCAAATCAGGGCTTGTTTCCAGCATTTGAGGTTCCCTTCTGCAACTCAACTCATGCAGAA
This sequence comes from Euphonia xanthogaster, assembly GCA_034509185.1. Lineage (NCBI taxonomy): Eukaryota > Metazoa > Chordata > Aves > Passeriformes > Fringillidae > Euphonia > Euphonia xanthogaster. The sequence goes on from JAYDZK010000274.1 coordinate 30,882,245, forward strand.
CAACCAGCATATGAAACCTAAGTGGTTCCTGAGAGTCAAGCTAACACAGCTCCTACACTTCACTGCAGAAGAGGGAAACAGAAAATAACAGTTTTCCTTTAGATCATTCACTATTAATCCTAAATGCAATCTAATAAACACATTAAGTGCTTAAGTGCTCTTTACATAAGCAATGTGTTCAAATACAGAATACAGCTGAAAAATGTTTACATATGACTGCAGCTAGCAAAAAGATTATTCTTGAGGTTGGTGTACTCCATGCATAATACACCTACTCAAACAGACACAATACATAATTTAGGCATGCCACGAGACTCAAATATTTATGTGCTTTTCCTATTAAGTTCATCA
>JAYDZK010000274.1:30882640-30898243 GCA_034509185.1 Euphonia xanthogaster
CGACGCTCTTCCGATCTATAACATAAACCAAGCTAAAGCTTTCTTTACTACACATTCTTTGCTGCAGTCTGCCATTCTTCCAAACACATTCCCTACAAAATTGACGAGCAGTTATTTTCCTAATATATTACTCATTCTTATTTCACTTGCAGCTGTCTGCAATCAGAAATAACTCTTAGGAGGCCAACAGTCCTATCAGTCAGGACCATTTAAGTGTTCCTTTAATGTACAGTGATGTTTGCCATGAAGAAAGTGAGCTGTTGGCCAGCCACGTACAAGACAAACTCCTCAGATCAAACTGTTTGTGATCTAATATTAGCAGACAACCAGATGTGTTCACTCCACATGCAAAGATCTGCAAGATAATGCAGCTGCAAAGAATTAACAGACACTATTTCAACATATTAAATCAACAGAGGTTTTACCACTGACAGCAACTGAGAGAAAATTCAGCCCTGTAATGGCCAGGAGGCCTGTCTAACACAACAAGCCATCAGACAAACCCTTTGTGGGGAATATCTTTGTCAGAATGTAGGTGACATTTCCCTATGCATTAACATGAACAAGACATTTTTTGGTGCAATTCCATTGTGAAGTTACTAGATTGCATTTAGAGTTGTACTTTGGCTGGGGAACCTATTAAAATTAAAGGTAAATAATCTTTTACTTTGCTGGCTCAATTAAAAGTCAATTCAAATGTAAGACAACTTCAGGCATCCAGAATCCCTTACACTTCTGACAAGCCTGCTGCTGCTGCTCTGATGTGCCCAGGAGGTCTTAGCAAGGCCAGGTGAATCGTTAAGGTTAGCAGGGCACTTTTTTCCTTGACATTAGCAGGAAACTCCCCAGTAATTCTTCCCCTGGCAGTTTAGATTTTGAACCTCAACATTTTATTGGCTTTACATGCAAAGCACATCCAGGTGCTTTTCATCAAAGTTTAGTGGGGGGAACAGCTCTATACATGCTTAGGAAACATTAGTTTTACCAGACTAAAAAAAATTAATAAACTTGACTCTTGATTAAGAAATAGTTCTAGGTGCACTTCTGAATATTTAATGTAGACTTCCACTCTTCCAGTAGAGAGCAGTGTAGGATATTTTAATAATAAAACAACATCTGTTTTCCTTTGTCATCACATTTCAATCTTAAAAAAAAACAAAACAGTCTTTTACAGTGCCAAATTTCTTTTTTACTCTGAAATTCCTGAACATGGAAGTTTCTCTTTTATGCAGACTTAAATGCAATTATATGAAAACAGTACTTACCAAATTCATACAATAAAGAAAGGGAAAAAAAATGCAAATGTCTGGATACCTGCTGCCAGCTTTTGACAAATTAGCTCCTTCTACCTCCTCTGTTCTACAGGGATGCTGATTTACTGATGAAAGGAAGACAAATGTATCCACATCAAGAGAGTGCCAGAGCAACAGTGTATGAAAGAAGAATGAAAGAGAAGTGGGACCAGTTTTGAACAAATGTCTAAGCTGTTAACCACTCCATAAGCCCAGGCAGACATTTTGCTCAGCCTTGCACTTGTGAGCCTTCTCCATCACTCAAACAGGAGAAGGACAATAGGGACCATAAACAAACAAAACTTTGTATTTTGGGTTCCTTCTCTTTCCCCACAGTCCAGCTCCTCAGCTGCAGCAGCTTCCTTGGCTCTCTACAAAGACATGTTTTTGCCAGAGCACATAAATGTTCGGATTTTTCCCCTTTGAAGAGCACTTTCCTAGTGTCACCTTAAAAACAACTCCCAGGCATGATTGCCACTCAAATGAGAGCAGAAATCCAACTCACCCCATGGGAGTATGAGGCAAAGTGGCATAAGACAGACATCAGCACATTCCCTGCATATGCCCTGCTTGTCTGATATCTAATGTTCTGCACAGATGGTGGCCCTGACACAGGAAAGAAATCCAGACTATTTTTTGAGTGTTCAAGTACTATTGGCAAAGAAGAAAGATGAATGCACAATTAAAAACATCAAAAAAAAAAAAAGATTATCTACCGGAAATTAAATATTACCAGGTGTTTCATCCATCAATAGAAAATATTTACAGTAATTAATATACGATGAAAGAAAAATCTATTTCATAAGTTATTGAATTATTTGGGGAGAAAAAAGAGAGCATTACAGAAATGATCATAAAATAATTAGGTTCAAAAAGCCCCACAGGCTTAATTTGTGCTTTCTTATATTCTCTACAACTGCAGTAAGAGCTCTCCACCTTCAAATGCACAAGCAGTTATTTCAGTCTTTCAGTCTTGATTTATTAATCAGTAATAAAGAACAGTATTTGATAACTAAAGGTCAACATATCTTTGAACACCTGGCAGAGACAACAGATATTTCCCTGGAGTAGTGCACCTTACCTGGATGGTGTCTCCTGCCCAAATGTCTGGAAACAGGAATCCCTAGAAATATTCTGTCAAAGCTACCTGAGAAACTGAGGCCATGTGGCAGCCCTAATCCTACCTACACCTGTCCCCTAACCCATGTTCAGATTTGCTAAGAAGAGAACTTATTGAGCTGCTGACTGGAAGAAATCTGACACGTGGGCCAAGTCAGCTGATTCCAGCTTGGTGCAACCCTAAAGGCCAAAGAACAGAATAATTACACAAGGTCACATTCCTCCCTAAGCCCCACTGCAGCCAGAAGGGAAAGTGGCACTCAAAAAGAAAAATACCACAGGAATATATATGCTTGTATTACCAGAACCAGCTAGTTTGTAAGCAGAACCTCAGAAGACCTTAGGACACACTTGGTAAATGATCAAAACTTAAATCTTCTCCAGTGTGGTCACATACTAAGGGGGCTATCAACAAGGATAAAATAAAAAATCAAATCCAATTGCAATACAGCTGTCAAAGCTGTGCTCTGTATTAAAGCACCTAATTCTAAAGACAAAATGATGCTAATACAGGTAGGGCCAACACAAGGGAAATAAAAGCAGGTTGGAATACAGAAAGAGAGTAAAGGTAACACATGTATGTGGTCAACTGTCACTAGAGAAAGCACCAGTTGTACAAGAGAAACCAGCCAGCACTTCTTCAGCCCATCAATCTCCCCAGCACTCCAGAAGCACAGCTCAAACTGAAGCATGCCCTGAAGAGCTGTCAGACTGCACCTGAAGACCAGACAGGCACAGGGGGTGGTGTTCCCTGTTCTCCCATTGCACACACCTCCAGCAGCCACCCCACAGCTACCCAGGCTACAGCAGAGACTGAGAGCAGCACAGCTGCCCCAGCCTGGCTCCCACCTCAGGCACTGAGAGCAGAGAACGTTTCCCTGGCTCTGCTCCACACACTCCTTAGCTGGAGCTGACCTCTCCAGCTCTGAGTGAGGAGGCAGAATCAGGAGGGTAATAGGGATATTTCTTAGGGATAGTCCAGCTTGGAGGAAAAAAAAAAGACAGCCAACTCAAGCCACTTTTAGAAAATTCTTAAAAAACTCTGATGCATGGGAAAAGGGCTTAAAAAGGGAACACTTTGCCAGTGCACAAATGGCAGTGATGCTAATACTAGTAGTATATCATGCTGAAGGCCTGTTTTCCTTTTAATCCCAGATGCACTTCCCATAGCTGATAAATAAAACCAAGGATAACATTTGGCATGTAATAAGCAAGGGCAGGAGAAAATGGCAGTGAGAGCAAATTCATCACTGGAGAACATAATTTCTCATCATGTATTCCCTGGCTGTGACTGGGTCACACAGGTTCTTTTGATAGCATTCTTTCCTCATGTGTGCTGCAATGTTCTTTAGCTTTCACAGGCAAGAATCCTGTGCTTAGAGGCTGGACAAAATGAAGGAGTAAATTAAAGAATGACACATTTTCAAAATTCATCTATTATGCTTAAATTTGAACATACTCTGTGTTTCCAGTTTTGGCTTTTGACACATGGGAAAAGATTTTTTTTTTATTTTTTTTTTTTGGTGGGAGAAACTGTCAGATCCTTTTACTGCAGCAGGAGATATCTGAGTAACCCAAAGACACCATCCTCAAGTTCTTTTACATCCTACAGCTCTTTTGCTTCAACCCACACACTACTGACACACCAAACAATGGCATCTTCTGCTCCTCTGCCACTGCTCATCAACTCTGTAGAGCCTCCTGTAGCACAGCTGGATACTGCCTCAAAGCTTAAGGATAACTACCAGGAGAAAACCCATCCAATAAGTATAGTATTGACAAATGTGATCTAGCTTGACCCTACACGTGGCCTGAATTGCTTCTGACTGGAGCAGGAAATGGCTGAGCTATCCAACCACAGATGCTCAATAACACCCTCTGCTGTTACTTTCATATTATTTCAGATTCCATTTAGTTTGTGCCCTCCAAGAATTAAGAACTGGTAGCTCTAAACTGCAGCACATCTTTAGTTCTACAAGAATTTTCATTGCTGAACCAATGTTCAGTGAAGGTGTGCAGAAGAACCATTCTGTATCAAGACAGGACAAACAGACCTAATTATCAAACCTGGCACTTCCTTTAGAAAGGATGGTCAAATGTGAAAAGCCTCTGATACCTCTGAGGACACATCACACTACTTGAATGCCTCAATTTAGAAAATTTCTATTCCTGACTGGATTGTTTCCAGTAAAAAAAACCAAAAATAAATTAATTTACGTTCACTGAAGAAAGCACCTAAAATAATTCATATTCACTATTTTATACATCAAATTTTTGAGCTTCAGAAGTAAACAACAACAGAGTGGACAGATTTTTCAGCTTTACATGTTCATAATTAGACAGACTTAGGTCTGCACTACAGCAACTCGATTTATTTCAAGCATAATTTCTTCATGAAAATTGTAAAGTCGAAGTAGACCCTTGAATGTACTAAAACACTGCTTTTCATTAAGTCCTAGATATTTTCAAATATCTTAATGTAATAAGTTTGACATAATTTGCTGCTTTTTTCTTTTTATTTCCATGAACCAGATGCCAATGCAGTTTTACCTTAACCATAAAAACGAAAAATTGCAACAACTCCTACATTCTTTCTACAGGTGTGAAATGCAGTGTTAGAAACTGCAGAGCACAGAGACCACTTTGCTTCACTTCCCCCTTCCCCGCTGCAGATGCCAGCCAGAACCCTGGCCATTCAGCAGGAACTGTATGAGAAAACCTTTAATTGTTACTACTTGTGTAGAGCCACTACCCTACCCAAGCTGAGGTTAAAGCACTCCCAAATGGAAAGGACAGATTCCCACATCCATTGGCCCCTCAAAAAACACACACCTCTCCAGTAAAATGCTACAATTACAGGTACAACGAGATTAAGATCCCAAGTTGCACCACAGCAACTTGAGCACCCAGCATAAGCCATCCAAAGCTGCTGTCCTGGTTTGACAGTTTGGCCCTGCTGAATTATCACCTGGTTTTCATCCACTGCTCCTCTGAAAGCAGCATCTACTGTTTGGCTCTGTATTAACATCCTCAAACCATCTCTATTTTCTTACAAAATACAGCAAGCTGAAGCTTGAACTGGTTAAGCTCCATCTATCCTGCTGACTTCTTTTCCTGATACAAATATTAGGTCTATCTCCCCAAAACAGAGTGGAAACTGAACTGAGACAAAAAGCCCTTATGAAGGGCCAAGATATGCTGTCAAGTATTTGATAGCAAAGCTGCCTTAATTCAGAAAACTGAAGCAGAACCACTCTGCTCTACCAATAAAGAGAAGCTTTCTAAAACCAGGAGCATTTTGATGCACTCAGAACTTTTGGGGTGCACCTCTGAGCCAGGGGAACAAAGAGGCCATGGCACCACTGAGAGCAGCTGCTGCTTCCAAGAGATGTTTCCCAGATGAGTTCATTGCTAGGAAGGGCTCTGAGCACAGGCTTCAGATTCTTTCTTTCATAACATGTCCCAGACCAGCCAGGAGTTTCCATGTGCCAGTTCAAGGTGGGATTGTGCAATTCTGAGCATTCAGCTTGAAGCAACTGAAGCTGGACACAAAATTCTTACAGTCTTCCTCTGCTCAATGTAAATAAATTCTACAAGTTCTGGAAGAAATTGTGATGTATTTATATAAACATAAATAGTACATCTATGTTAATAAATACAAATCAAAACCCATTGCAGTTATTCTTACAGTACCAGAAAACACTAACAATATCTTATAAAAGCAGAGATGAAACTCCACAGACGTTTGCCATTTGTGGTTAAAGTTTATTTTGATCTGATTTCTACCTCCCTTGTCCTTGACTAACACAATACTGAACTTGTACTATCATGGCAATACAACTTTTGCCATGGCAACATGCAATGACATTATAAACACAGAAACAGGAATTCCCTGTGGGACAAAAAACAGAAGTCACAGTTAGGAACAAAATCCTCATTCCAACACAAATAGCCTCAGTATATAGGAACAAATAACTATTGTCCCTGACTCTCAGTTTATTAAAGACCTTTTCCAGTTTAATGTGAAATAAGAAATGGCCTATTTTAAGGACACTGCACTGCTTCTGAATCAGGACTTTAATACTGCAAGGCTTTCTGCACCATAATTAGAATACATGACTCCTGATTTAATTCTTGATTCAGGGAATCGATGTGCTGTCAAACAGAGGACAAGCAGCACACTAGAAAAGGACTATTCTGAAGAAAGAGCCATGAATGTGTGCAGCTAATGCTTTAGCAGCTTGGAAATATAATATAAATTTTGGTAGGCTTCTCAAAGGACCCAAAATTTTGGACAGACCCTCAATTTCTTTTTTTTTTTAAGCTATCATTACCAGAGAAGATCATCTTTAAAATCTAGTATCTTAACTTTGAGTGCAATAAATAATTTATACATCCATTCTGTGGTCAAGATAATAGACACCATGGACAGATACGGGTGCTGAGGCGTGTTAAAGGACAGGAACATGAAGTGTGAAACTTTGTTGCTTTTTTTATTGGCTGTCTGAGTTTTTTTTCCCTAAACTTTAGATTTCCTACACTGAGAACCAATTAATTTGTAAAAAAATAATAAGCCTAATGTTTTATTAGTAATGTAACTTCAGTGGGAAAATATGTTGAGTCAGTATGCAAAATGTAATTCACAATCACATGGCTAATCTACATGAATATGCTAAATTAAACACTATATTCACAGAAATTAATATCAGCATTTTGATACAAGTGGAAAAGAAAATGTCTGTTCAACTAAAAAGGATTTTTTTTTTCTTTGCTCCTAGAAACTACTTCCCAAGCTCCATTTACTTCTTTAAATGTGTTGGTAATTTTATACGAATTACACATACAGACATCTTTCTCACCTGCTATATTCACAGAACACTCAGAAATTTTCAGAGAGTATTTGACTGGGATAGCCAAGTCAAAATCAAATTAGTTACTTATGGAAGGAACTAATTCTGAAGGGAGGAAAGGTCCATGCAGCAGATAAATACACAGGGAACAAAGCAGATGCCCTGAAAACTGCAACATGATTGAAATTCTGACCAAATATCTTTAAGCGGGGGCAACCTGCACTGGTTCTGAGTGCTTTGATCATTTGGACTGAAAAGGGGCAATAGCAACAAGACAGCACTGCTGGGAGGCAAACTGGAAAAGCAAAGGAAGAGCAGGGGCTGGAGGGGCAATGGCTCTGCAACCACAGCAGCTCAACAGGGTTCGTGACTGCAGCACAAGGTAAGCTGGTCAAGGATTTTTGGGAATTGCATTTAAAAATTTTTATGGGAAAACACAAACATGTTGGAAATCTTCCTTTCCAAGGCTGGGAATGTATCATACATACCTCTGTATCAACATACCTCTGCCTCATTGTCTGTGCAAATGCTGCTGCACAGAACATAAACCCTGCTCTAAATCCCTCTTCTTCAACTCCAGCACAGATTCTGGAAACAAGTACAACTTAGGAAATGGGCCTCAACAAGAAAAGCACTTCTTCCATTGGTTTAGCTGTACTGGATCCACTTTTCCTCCAGGGAACTGGAAGTGCTTTCTCTGTGATGATTTCTGTTTTATGAGCCTGTCTGTACTGTCTCTCATCATTCTGTTTTTCAGAAGAAACTCCCTTTACACATGGTCTCTCATAAAAGGCAGCTATAAAACAGATGTGACCACCATAATTCAACACCTGGCCTTCAGGCACTTGAAGAATATCCATAACAGATTTTTTTTCAAAATCTGGCCAGGATGAGGGTATTTTAAAAAATTATTTGGAACAGCAATAACTGTCTCTTTATGTTACCATTTAACAAATGTGAAGAGCACTACTAAAACACAGGAGATAGTCTTCCCGCTGAACAGTACAAAATAGAAAGCTGAATTTTCTTATTAGACTGATTATTTCAGCAAAATGCAAAAATATTTCAACCTGGCAACATCAGATATGAAATGAAACCACCATTATCATGACTTTAGATCTACCAGCAGATGAGATGAACATCTTGGATGAACTTTTTAGAAGAATATAACTGAGATGGAAAATAATCTGAAAATTATTTTACAATGGCAATTAATCCAACAAAATATTGGCTTTTGCTTCTTACTTCATAAAAAATATATATTTTCCTATAAAATACCTCAGTTTGGTGCTGAAGTGGTAAAACTAATCCAGACTAGATCATTACAGTGATACTCATGTCATTAGGTGAACATAGAATCAGAAAAGTCTGATTCTGTATTTAAAAATCCTTCACATAAAGATTTGGAGTCTTCCCTAAATAGCAAACTAATCCTTTTCACTACAAGAGCAGGTATTGAGAAGACATTTAATCTTGAGCTCAAGGCATAAAAGCAGAGTTCAAAATTTGGGGTCTGATTTGAGAACAGAGATTTGGGGCAGATATGTGGCAAACCTTCAGTATTACCACTGTTCCTTATCTTTAAGCTGAGGATAATAAGTCACCCATTTCTTATCTGCATTATCATTTAATACCCCAGCTGAGAGGAAAGCTCATGAGAGAAGTCCAAGGTCTTCTGTTGCCTTCTTATTCTGAGCTTTGATCTATGACTATTTGCATCAGGGTACCACCTACAGCCTCTCACTCATTATTCTAGAGGCTGCACAAACATCAAAAAGATAGCCCTTAGCTTCAAAGAATTTATGATCTAATGAACTGTGATAAATTTCAGTAACCCCTTGGAAATGCACAGCACAGTTTCAGTTAGTACCTCTGAGTGTTACTGATGAAAATCAATATAAAACATCGACCCTATTCTTCCTCATACACATCAAACCTCCAACACTAACACAAATAGAAAGCTATAACCAGCACAAAATTAACAAAGCATTCTGTCACACAGCACACACTCAGAGTGCTTCAACAGATTTCAAAAAGCATTCTGTCACACAGCACACACTCAGAGTGCTTCAGCAGATTTCAAAGATAAGAAAACAAAACTGAAGAGGTCCCACCTTTCCACCTGCCTCTCTTCAAAACCCAAAATTTAACCCCTAAACCCATACCTAGTTTTAAAGATTTAAGATTATTCTGAACATTAAGTATGCACAGGCAGTTGTGGGGAATGCTTTTTATTTTGACAATGTGTTTGCCTTTGAGAGTTTCAGGTCCTCAATGCCTCATAAAATGAGGACATGGCCTCTAAACTCTGACTTAAGAAGACCTAAAAATTCCTGATTGTAATGGATTTTCCCTCAATAAACCTGTATTCATGAGTAAACTAGATTTCCCTCCCACTTAATCTTTTAGTTCTAATTACCATGATTTGTTGAGTTACTTATCTGTCCTTGTAGTTTCTCCCTACTCAGAAGCAGTGGGAGCAATGGCAATAGTACAAGATAAGGTTAAAGGACCTTTCTAGCTCATGCTTCAAGTTATCTTTCCCTTCAAGCACAACCCTTGGCTCTACACATGAGAGCAAAGACTTAATGGACATCCTTGTTTCTACATTTTCCCTATTTTCAGTAATACTACAGCAACACATTGAAAAACAACTTGTAAAACAATAGGACCTGCCCCATTTCCATTTTCCTGAAAGATTCAGAATGAAGAGAATATTAGTTATGAAAATACTGAAGAAAAAAAATGAAGGTTTAGATCAATGTAACCTATCATTCCCTTTTAGTGGCACATAATAATTGCTACTGAAAATGCAAAACATTTCAAACAAAGCTTTACAAATAACTTAATGCAAATATTTCTCCTCTGCTATGGTTCAAACCAGAAATTACTAGTTCCTCTATTAAGTTACACTTAACATTCTCATATTCAAAGTTCAAAATGCTTGTTAAAGCAGGCCAGGATTGGTTTTACCCTTTCTGAGCCAGAGAAATCAGAAGAAGGCATTTCTGAAATATTTATTGCAGTCCAGAATCCACAACTGACCAGTGTACATTACTATTTAATGAAAGTTAATAAAGTCAGGGACTGCAGCTGGTGGTTTTTCTGATGCTTTATAGAGGAAGAATCCTCATGGAAATCAGCATATGTGAAACTTTTCCTGAATGGTGAACAGCCTGGCTGTCGGACAGACTCCTGTGGTATTGGCTCTGTTTTTAAAATTGTATCTCTTTGTAGAATTTTCTGTTAAAAATATTGCGCCATTCCCTTATTTTCTATAAACCAGCTCTGTTTCTAGTTTATGGAAAGGCTGAGATTAAATATGGGAGATAAGAAAGAGTAATCAATCTGCAGGCCTGATTTAATTTAAAGCAAACCCATCTAGAAACAGCTGTGGGTCACCTAGCCCACAAGGACAATAATCCAGATGTTGGAACCCTACTAATTCTAGTGTCAGACATGCAACTCACTTGATACTTGACAGTGCAGAGGCTGAAAGGCCTTCTTCCAGAAACCTCACATTCCCACAGCTGCCAGCTCTCATGGAAATAGAGCTGCAGAGGGAATCCCAGAGGAGATGCTAACGAGCCTAATTGGCAGTTCCGAGCAGACTTAGCTCCGGAGAGGCAAGGGAATAAATATGAGCAACAGAGAAAGAACAGAGAGGGATGTGGAGGGTTGAGTAAATCTTTGTTGACCCTAAGGTCCTTGCACACTCTTTCTCGCTCTGTTAATTCTGACTGGACAGACCTCTGTGCTTTTTTACTTGGTTTTGAACAGGCAGATCACTCACTGCTCCTTAGCCAGTGAGTGCCTGCTCTTATCCAGGGCTGAGGAGCTCATGACTCTGAGTATCACAGACTTTAGAAGATTAATATTCAAGTAATAACTTAGTCTTTCTCTGAAGAATAGGAAAATGACATTGTAAAAGCTGCTATGAAGCTTCTAATGATTTTGTGATTTCTAATGATTTTGTGACTTTTGTCTCAACAATCTCATTGCTCACCTCTTTTGAGACAACACCAGGGAAGGCCAGAGATGCAACTGTTCAAAACATACTTTTAAACTCATAGTTCACATGGTATCTTCACAAATATGCTTCAGACGCTGCGTTCAATGCTAAACCACAGAATCAGTTAGGTTGAGAAGGGCCCCTAAGATCATGGGATGCAACTGTTAACCCAGCACTACCATGTCCTAAGTGCTACATTCTCATGGTTTTTGACCACTATCAGGGCTGTTGATTCCACCTCTTCCCTGGACAGGCTGTTCCATGCCTGACTACCCTTTCAGTGAAGAAAGTTTCCCTAATAGCCAACCTAAACCTTCCTTGACACAACTTGAGGCAATTCCCCTTGTCCTGTCACTTGTTACCTTAGAGAAGGCACCAACTCCCACTTGTCTACAACCTCTTTTCAGGTACATGCAGAGAGCAATAAGGTTTTCCTTCAACCTCATTTTGCCCATGGGGAAAAAATCTGGGGAGCATCTGGTGCTCCTCATAGGACTTGTGCTCCAAATGCAATATTATGAAGAACTGCTGTTGAGAGGTGCTATTAGTACTACAGAAAAACCTCCACGTGTCTTTTCTATCAAAACAAATACATTCTACTTCCAGAACTTTTTGGATTAACACTTAAACACATGGCCATTCTTCATTCCAACAAACAGCGCTTCTACACCAAGAATCACAATTAAGAAGAATAATCTAATAATCATAATCTACATGAAGAATAATGAATTATACAACAAAAATAACCTAAAGATTGTACCTAGCATAGGTTGGGTCTCAGGTGCTATGTTGTTCACCAATGTGCCCTGTTAATCCCACCATCCACATAAATCCCATGCCAGAGAAATCAACACCACAGAATGCCCTGATGTGGATTTTCCAACTCAACCGAAACATTATACATACTTAGGAACCCAAAAATTATAGTAAAAGGTTGAAAAAAGCTCTGAGCCAGAAAGAAGTTTACCATACATGTATAAACTATGTGCCACACAATCTGCATAATTCCCAAAAGCATTCCTGCCTCCCTGACCAGCTGCCTGAGCATCCAGCTACAGCTGGCAGAGACACAGAGGGGAGGGCGTGGAAGGGGGATGTGCTACAGGCAACATAGGAGGAATACAGCTATCTTTTCCAGGCATGCAGGGATGAATTTAGAAAAGCCAAACTAAGCTGGGGTTGACAGCAGTGAGGAATGTGACAGAGAAGGTGATGGTCAGAAAAAATGGAGCTGCACTGTTCAGCCTGAAGGGGATGAGCCTGGTGTACACATGTCAATGTGTACGCATGGCTGAGAGTCACAAGCTGAACAAAATCACAACTAGAAATAAGGCAAAAGGAGTCAGAATGGTAGGGAATATGTCCTGGAACTGGCTGCCAAGAGACTCTGAATCTCTGCCCTTAATGGCACTTAAAGCTCAGTTGCATAAGGCTCTGTTTAGTACCACCTGGCTTTGAAATAATTTCTCAGACAGCAATCAGCTGGACCATCTCCAGAGGTCCTTCCAAACTATATTACACTAGATTCTTCCACTTAATTCCCAAAGCAAATCCTAATCCAAGTGCAGGACAGCCAAGGGACAACTCCAACATTCAAGAATACATAGGGCATTCCCCCTTCCTAAAATTGAGGGTGTTTCAATGTCCAACAATGACCTAAATCTTTTGCAGGTTTGTATTTTCAATCCAGATTATAGTTGTTAGAAATTATATCAATGTGTGAAATAACTGATTTTAGAACTTTCTACCAAAAATTTATCTCAAGCTCTTAAACTGTTTAATTTTTTTTTTCTCTGATGGGAGAGGTGCAAATTAGACTGTTTAAATCAGAGATGATGAAAAAGTGTAATTAAGCATCCAGGTTGCTAAATAAATGGATGTGACGGCAATTTATGTGAGAGAAGCAAACTTCTTGGATACAAAGGAAACCTAAAACTTGCTCAGGATAGAAAATACTTTAGGGCTGTGGTGGATCACATATCAGCTTCAATGTAGACAAGGGGCTCTGTCTCCATCCTGTTTTATGACGTTTTTAACATCCTACTGCATCACTGAGAGAGGGACTCCAGTGATTTCTCAGATCCTGTGCTGAATGCCATTAATTGGTATGAGGGATTTGTGATTCCTGCCGAGAAACTCCAGCCCCCATAACTTTCTTGTGCTGCAAATATTTCGTAGTTGTAACTGAAGTTACATCACACAGGACTCAGAAATCTCAAGGAAAATGGAGCTTATGAAAAGCCCAAAGGATGACAAGCAGACCATTAAAGAAGATGACAGCCTTGAAGAACAGATCAAAACCTACTGGTATGTCCTTCAGTAGGAGTTTATAAAGTACTGACATATATGACCAGTGGTTTTTGTTTTGTTTTGTTTTGGTTTTTTTTTTTGTTTCTAACTGGAACCTACCACAAATATTTCACTGAAACACATAGGTCCTATTTTTTCCTTTTCCAGAAAAAGGAAAGAAATGAAACATCGTCCATTATACTACAGTGCCTTGCATTACTATACACAAATGGACTTTAAAGAAGAAACACTGGAATTGCTCATAAACTTGATTCTTTTCTTGAAGAAGAGCCTCTTCTGGAGAGTACGAGCAATCAAACCAAGTCTGTTGAGAGGACTTGTTGCGGACTGTAAATATTTTATATTTCATTTGCATGTTTATTCATCTTTGGTATAATGAGCCCCAATTTAATGACTGTAATGTATCAGAAATAACTAAGAAGTTCAAATTTGCATTGCCTTGTAAAATTACAATTTTTTGCTTTCCTATCTCATTTGGGTATTTTCACAAAACTAATTTTTCTTGTGCTTAAACAGTAAATTAATTATGATCACATGCAGGACATTTTGGAACTCTAATGAAAGTTAATTGCTATTAAGTCATTAATTCTAATTATAATAAATTTAAAGTAGTAAAACTCATTATTTCTCATAATTTCTCTTCCACTGCAGTAGTTTCTAATTTTCAACATTTTTGTGCTTTTTGAAATATCTTGCTATATCTAACTTCATCACATATCTTAAATAGTGTGCCTTGTAACTCTGCTGACTTGGGAAAGCTACATACAGTTTGCCATCTGACATTTTTTCATTACTTTTAATGACACAGTCATGCTCATTCTACCAAAATGCTGACTGGATAGAAAAAGAAAATGTCTATAGCAAAAGAAAAAAAAAAAGTAGAGTAGAAATGCAGTTTATGCCACAAAAATGTGGCTTTGATAATACTGTACACTAATGATAGCAAAATGCAAATATTTAAAAGACAGAAATGCACTTAGAGCCCTGCAACCATAGTGACATCATTTGACCAAAATGCCTGTTCCACAAGAGTATTATTTGCCATTCAATGATGATAAAAAATACATGGAATAAGAAACAGCAAATAGTTGAGAATCTAAATAAACTGTTTATTGTCCTACAGAGAAGACCAAGAGTTTTGGGTAGTGCCAAGGGAGGTCTTTTATTACAGACTCTCAGAATCATTTGGGTTGGAAAAGACCTTCCAGATCATAAAGTGTGACCAACACTAAATTCCCTTTTTGAATTTTTCATTTAACTCTAAGCTTTCAAATTGAAACTACTACATCAAGAATCAAATCTGCAGCTGCCAATATAAAAACTCTGAAAGTGAGTGTGAAGCAAGCATTAGGCCAGTGAGCACTGGGGAGCTGTGACACCTCTTGGTGAAACACCCTCCCAAGGGTTTAACGTGCCATCACTTGCCATGGAAAAGAGCAGCACTTCTGTCCCATGCAGGGTCAGAGCCACTGACCCCTGCCTTGCCAGCAGCCAACATAAACACCAGGCTGGCAAAGCACGACCTCTCTGCACAAATGGAAAGCTGTGCATGTGGAAGTTTCATCTAAGCCAAAAAACAAGCAAGTGACTCTAAAGGGGATTACAGACACAATTACAACAGTAAACATGGTTGGTTGGGGCAGCTTTTGATTGGCAGGAAGGCACCACTCAGGGGATGACAACCACCAGCCCTGTTTAAAGGTTGCAGTCTTATCCCATGATAAAGTCACACTTTGATCACTTTTGTTTTGCAGAAAGGAAGCTGGCCACAAATCAAAAGAATTGCCTTAAGGGCAAAAGAGAGCTTTTTCTTTACAATACAGAAAAAGCCACAAATATCCCTTCTTAATTAAGGACCATTACAGAAAAAATTAACACAAGAGAATTCTGGGGTTGCCTTAGAATTTTGTATCTGGGTGATATTAAAACTGTCATGCCACCACACCAAAATGAGTCTATATTTGGTACTGTATATAAAAATTCTAAATTATCTTTCCGGGGGGGGGGGGGGGGGGAAGTC
>JAYDZK010000274.1:30898343-30911797 GCA_034509185.1 Euphonia xanthogaster
CCCCCCCCCCCCCCCCAACTACCACCAATATGCTTTCATTTGTAGTGACACAATTAAAAAAAATTTTGGACCACAAACTGATGTCAAAATTCCGGCTTCATTAAACAAAGGTCACATATCCAGAGCATGCTGAAGTGTGGAATCTTATTATCAGGAAGGAATCTTATTATCGGTGCCTTCTGATAGACCAAGATATTAGTAGGATACGGAAAAAAAAAAGGACCCAAGAAAAAACACTAAACAAACACAAAAAAATGACAGTAATGGAACAAATACAAACAAAACAAAACTGAAGAAGGAAAATAAACACCCCTGTCCAATCCCCTCTACTCCCCACAAATAAAAAAATCCCAAAGCCTCATTGGTTTACATCATGCAAAACCATGCCAAAATCAGCTAATTTCAAAGCAGCAAAGTAGGAGTGGGTGTGCTGGAAAAGAGAGAGAAATTCAAGACACTTTAATATTTCAGGGTTTCCTTAGGAGACTCATGTTTCCTGGATTTTACTTGCAGAAGAAACAACTCAGCTCGTTTTCTTGCAAAGAGGATCATGGCCCTAAATCATCCTGAGGGTGCATGTTCTGAGATAATATGACATTACTAATTCTCTGTTAAAAAGGTCCTCTCCAAATGGTAGAGAAAAAAGGCCAGTTGTCAATATTGCAGGTTTCTTTTAATTTCCAGTTAACTTTGCTAGGAATTTTTTTTTTAATAACAGTCAACTCATGAACTGCATTCTATCAACAAACTATCTTAGGAATCAACAAAACCTCATCTTTCCCAGTAAGCTCTGCCCATGTTCTGATCATCTCAGATTAGTGCCAGAGAAACTATTTTTGTGTCTTATGAAGAACAGAAACCATTTTTCCATCCACACTAATCTGCATCCAAAAAACTGTGGAGTAGAATACAGCTCACTTGCTCATGGACAAATCAGATCTCTGGTATTGCTTCCCATCAAACTGATTTGATTTTCTGAACACGTCATTCTACACTCACATGATTACTTTTTAAAATAGATCAGATCAAGTGCTGTCTTTTCTTCCCAACAAACATGAAAGATACATTAACTGAAGGTCAGAGAATTGGAACAATTTGGGCAAAAAAATCAATTAGTCTTGTTCAATTCTTGTGTTATGAAGGTTTTCTGAAGCTTTTAATCATTATTTCACAACATAGTTACAAGTTATCAAATCAATGAGACATTTCACTTAAAACCCAAAATGCTGCAAACCCCAAATAAGGTACTGATAGATACATACTTTGCTCTTAAAGTGAAAAATACTGCAAAATTTAATGAGAATGATACTTGAAAACTGAGCTGGAAATACCATCTAGATTTATTATGGTTATGCCTGCACATGCCAGCTGGGTTCATAAAAGCTGTGTGAATTTATTCCAGGTGCCAATAAATAAACAGGGTAGGGAATCCCATACCCTTTACACTCCAGTTACAGAACAGAGCAATTTTTTGCTTGCTTTGAATCAAATGACTGATAGTTCTAAATAAGAATTTTCTACTGTGATCCAAATGAAAAATTGGTAAAATTTCTTTAAAAAAAACAAAAAACAAAAAACAAAAAACAAAACAAAACAAAACAAAAAAAAACCAAAAAAACCAAAACCCAACATGGTATTAAAATCTCAGTTTCCTATAAGTGTTCTAACACACCTCAGAGGCCACCAAAAAGGTGGAGGAGGTCCTGGAATAAACAACAAACAGGAGCAGAACTGGAGAGGACACTTAGGCACATATCGGCCTAAATAAGTGGAAAGACATTTTGGACAAGAGTCTTCCTTTAAATTGGAATTCTCCATTCTCTTCTTCTGCTCCAGAAGTTGCTGATGCTGTTATTTCTACAGTTACCACCATCTTAGCACCATCCTCTTTATTCTAGTTCTTTTTCTGCGCAGTTGCACTGACACCTACTCACCAGGTCTGCTCTTAGGCAAGACAATGAATCAGGAAAGATGAAGGTGGTTTCTTTTTTCTCTCAAAGACCAGAAATGAACAGACATTGTTCAGTGCTTTGAAAAAACTCATGGCTTCAGCTTGCTCTTAAATCAGATGGCACAGTCACCACAACAAGTAATCCTCCCTCTGAAGTGTAATATAAAGCCAAGGTGTCTGCCAAGGCTATTCAGTTAAATGGTAACGCATCCTTTGGACAGGAATTCAGTTGGAGAGCACACAGAATAAAAACACATCCAAAACCTGGCAACTGTGAGAAAGAGACTCAACTTCCCATTACAAACTCTTGTTCACTCTGTGGCAATGCTAAGCCAAAGAAAATTGCAAATACAAAAGCAGAGAATGCTAATGTAAAAACCTGAATCCTGACCCATGAATCAAATATTTTTATATATATAAGAAAAAATTTTATACTAGGAATTTTCACATTGATTTTTTTTATTGACTATTTTAAGAAAGGTTTTTATATTAAGAAATACCAATCATAAGAGAAGGTCATCCAGAACAGCCCACAATAGAATTTTATTGAATTATACTCTCACTTTGAGCAAATAATTGCAGATTCCTCAGTTTACTCTGACTTATGGCTGCATATTCTCTCCTCCTTTTAACAAACTATCTCCTAAGCTGGTATTTAGGTAAGTATTTAGGAACCTTTAAGTTCTAAAATATTTAGGTAAGATGCATTTCCCATCAAGGGATATCATTAGACAAATTGAACCATTACTTATATAAACTTATCTCACTGTAATTGGGATAAGAAAATTAAAGTAAGGCTTCTGGCAAAAATGCCATTATTGTTCTATTACATTTCCTGAGTATTTGACATTTCAATATATCCAGCAGAAAGGGTTGTTACTCGCTGCCTTTGATATTGTTCAAAATAAGTTTGTGCAGTTAATTTTAATAATATTGTAAGCATGCAGCCTGATGTTAAATGCCTTTGCACTCAAAACCTCTGTCCATTTACAAAAACATCAGCAGGCAGAGAAGGAACACTAATTTGCTTTCTAGTAAACCATAGCTCAGAACAAGAATCAACTGGCCATTAAAAACAGAACACCTGCAAAACAAACATTTACCAAGCTTGTCTTCGTTATTTCATCTGGCAAATCTGTCCCTGCAATCTTCAAGTTAAAAACAAGATAGAATGTGCTGCATTCTAAAGGTATGAGGAGAAAATAACTTAATATTTTCTTACCTTTGCATTATAGGGAATATAATGCTTTGATAAGGCTTCAGGAGTGTGCATCCATGTTTTGTCTACAGAAAAGCAAAATAAAAGAAGCACTGAATAGGTTATTCAATTGTTAACGTATGTATAATAGCATCTCTGTGGACAAGTTCAACAATCACCCTCTTACTCAAAACCCACCTGTCTGAAGTGGTTAGAAGGGCTGGAGGGAAATACCTCACACCTTCCCAAACACTTAGAAGAAAGAACCTGCTTGTTTCTGTTGGGCACATTTCCTATTTTAACCAACATGGTTTTCCATGCAACTCCTCCCCCCAAATGTATAAATTAGTCTGAGGTTGTTTGCAGGTTCTGTCTCAGATGAGGATTTTCTGCATCCTGCTGTTTAAAGAATGACTGCATCTTGTGCATCTAATGATGCTTTTTTGATGAATTATGTGCTTTTTCTGATGAATTATCAAGACATTAAAGGGACAAACAAAAGATTATCCAAGTTGCAACTGACAGAAGAAAGCCCTAATCCTTATAAAGGAAAAATTCTGAACATCAGATTCATAAGTTTTAGACCTGATTTATAAGTTCAGATCATCTGTAATTTTTCCACACCTCTGCTAAACAAATTTGCATATTTACCCTTTAACTTTCCCACTACAATACTGTGTTATTCTCTTACTTTTCCTGCTGCATGGACCTAATTCTGTAATTTTTGGTCAAATACATCTTCCTCTTCCTTTAATTTAAGATGAAATTATAAACATTAAGGAAAAGCTTCTTTTTATTACAAATCTTTTCAAAGCTTTCTCATTTGAGATAATTTAAGAAAACAAAAACATTCAGAAATACTAATTTTCATTACCACACATTTGGGAGAATCTGTAAATCCAATTAACGTTTTACATGACATATATTGAACATTTAGTAGTATTTTCTAACTTGAGACTATCCTGGTTTAAATAAGTATGAATTAAAGTCATAGAACTGGAACTTTATTCAGTTAAGAAACAGGATAACAGCTTAAAGCAAAATTCTACCCTTGGATATTCACAATTCCATTTGTCTTTATGGGGAGTTGTAGTTACAGTAATTACCAACTTTTTTGTTAGTTACACTTAAGGACAATAAAATTCTGTTCACTTCAAACTGTTGAAGAGCAAAAGCTATGACACTGATTGACACTAAAGCAATAATTAGATATTTCAGATTATGCAGGAGCAAGAAAATGGTTAAAGAAGTTATTCACCAGTCACCACAGTAACAGGATCAGAAGTACAAAGCTGGGAGAATTCTTTTTTCCCTTAGCAAATTTCATTCTAGATGGCAGCAATGTTCAGCTCCATTACTGAAGAGTGATATTATCACTTAATTAAGGAAGAATGATTTGCCCATTCAGCAGCACCCAGGAGGATGATTAAAGTGGCTCTTCCTTTTAACTGGGGCTTGTGATTGGACTGCTGGAACCAAGAAACCGTTTCCCAGAATATTTTAACATCCAAAACCTGATCTCCTCTTTAGCATAATATCAAAGGCTGATGTTATCTGAAAGTGCAGAATAACCATCCCAGGGAATTTGTGAGTTAGGCCAGGCAGAATAAAGCCTGTCAGGCCGGGAGAGAAGTGAAGCCCAGCCCAGCAGCTGGTCCCCAGGCCCGGGGGAGCTGGCCCTCAGGACAGGACTGCTCAGGACAGGACTGCTGCCTGTGCTGTGAGCCCCTACACAGGGCCGACTTCAACTCCTCCAGGTGAAGCCACACTGCTAATACCAAGGGGTAATTTACCTACTTCCTCCACATTCCTGTTTACTAGCTTCAGTAGAAATACAGTCATATTCATACTCTTATAATGAAAATGTAGTAAAAATAGAGCACTGAACCTCTTAAGGAAATTGCAATAGTTCTCCACTCATTTTATGCCTAGTACCCGCACGAACAAGTGACAGAGTGGTAGCTTCTAAAGCAATTTTACAAGCAGACAAGTGGCTAGACACGTGCCATCAAAACTATTCCTTGCAAATGTTTTTTACTCCCTTCACTCCATTAGGGCAAATCCAAATCTGAAAAAAATGTTATTAGTTAGGGAGTCAAGTGTGAAGTGCTGGTCTTAACTCAGCATCAGGTAATCTTTCAAATTTTATTATCATGTACAAAGCTTTATTTGAAATGTTTCTGTGAAATCATCAAGTTGCTACCAGCCTCCAACAGAAATGTGACAGAGTTTCCAGCAAGGAATAACATTGCTGGGCAAGTGGTGCTATAACTGCTGGTGCCCCTAATTGGGAGGAAGATCAGGAAATATGGACAGATGCTCTCAGCTCAAAATGAAATCAGTAACTCAGCAAGGTACC
Source organism: Euphonia xanthogaster (assembly GCA_034509185.1). NCBI lineage: Eukaryota > Metazoa > Chordata > Aves > Passeriformes > Fringillidae > Euphonia > Euphonia xanthogaster. The sequence goes on from JAYDZK010000274.1 coordinate 30,903,852, forward strand.
AAAAAACACCTGGTTCCAGGAGTCTTGTGCTATTGGTTAAAATAGCCCAACATTCAGATGTAGATCCACAGGCACTGTGACACAGCTACTGAAGATTTCCTCTGAAAATGGAAGTCCATTTCTTAGATGCAAGTGACAATTACAGAGTGGTGATGGTTTGGAAAGAGCTCTTAAAGCTAAACTAAGAACAAGGCAAAACAGGCTGATAGCAAAGACGTGCAAAAAATCATACAAGCTATTATGAGGTAGGTTTTTTTTACCAGTATCTCCTTCTGAATTGTAAGGTCAGATTATGGACTTACACTAGCCTCAGCAGCTGTTTGAAATACTGCTTAGAATTAGCTTGATTTCACAGCAGTTGAGAAAGACCACATTTCAGACATTTTGCATGCAATAAACCAGAAAAACATGAAAAAAGAAAACCTATAAAAAGTATTGGTGAAATATCTGATGTAGATATGGATTGTGGTTTGCATGATCCCTTACCTAGTTTAATTTTTAGAGTGTTTTCACAGCTTAAAATTTAATTATTCATTCTGAAGCAACAAGCAAAATTTGGAACTCTACATTGAAAATCACAGTTCATATTATTATTTTAGTAGTTACACAGACACTTCCCTGCTAAATAAAACAAGAGGTCCTAAAGAAAGGACTGAAAGCCGAGGTAAAACCAAACCTGACAACCTGCAGATAATGTTAACAGTAATAGAAAGTGAAAGGACTCATGCTGTTACACTGGGTGAAAACCACAGTTATTTTAGATCTCGTCTGAAGTTCTTAATCCAGGCTGCCTTAGAGTTTACATTAAAGTTTAAAAAAGTGCTCAGTTGGTTTTTGAGAATTATGAGGTTTTGAGAATTATGCATTTGAGCCAGAGTCCAATAGAACCCATGCTTAACTGAGGTATGAGAAATTCTGAGCAAGCAGTGGTTTTGCCACATTCCCTGGCACTGCATGGAACAAGAGGTATAAAAAAGGGTCACCACTGTGATTTTAAGGGCATGGGGTAAACCCCAGCCCTGGCTAACCAGGACTGGCAATCCTGTGTGCAGCCTCTCCTCAACACCTCAGCATGTGCAGTGTGCTCAGCATGTGGCACAGGCACAGAGAGCCCCCAGAGCAGCAGCACTGTCCAGTTTTTAAGGGAACTTGGCTTGGGTGAGAGCTTCTCAGGTTTTATTCCCTGCCAAAACATAGCAGTCTGCTAAGAGAAAACTGCATCAAGTTAACAGTGGGAGGCTCAAGGGTCTGAGAGAGTGAATTGCAAGGGTGGAGATGGGAGCGGGGCACTTCCATGGGCAGGAGTAATGCTGCTCAGAATTGAGCCTCCTCTCTTTTCTCACCTGCCTGAGCCATGCCAGCCCCTTACCATTAAAAGGAGGAGGTTGCTTTCCGAAGTGCATTTCACACCTGCTGGGTCCCGTGTGCCAGCCAGGGCAGAGGGACAAAGGTGTGCTGAGAAATCCCACACCGAAGGCAATCGACTCGGGGACTTCATCAAGGGCCCTGAACTGCTGCCCTGTGCTCAGGGGAGGATGGCATCAGGTTAGATAACAGCACAGTGAGCATTTATCTGCCAAAAAGGAAAGCACAAGCACTGCCAAGAAATTGTTCTCCCTTTGAGATTAATTTCTCTGCATGTTACTGCCCTAAGAGATTGTAGAATGGCATTTTCGCAGTGCAGCTTGAGTTAACTGCCTCCCTAAAGCCCACTGTCATTATTAATTCATTAACATTAAGTAACATCTATTAATTAATGTTTCTAAAATGTTTATCAAAGCATATTAGACCTAGTAGCCATTCATTTAATACAATGAACAGAGAAAGACTCTGATTTTGACTTTTTCTTTTTTAGTGCCATAGTGAAAGCACAGTAATTTCTAAAAGGTAGAAAATAAAGCCTTTATTCTTTACTGGATTAGTATCTTTTCACATTGATGGATGCTTTTATTGTTAACAGAAGAAATCTTGAAACTGTCTTTTCTTCCTGTTTTACAAAACTTGGTATGACAAAAATATTTTTTGTGACAAGCAGCATAATAAGAGTCTCTTGAAGAAGATATTCAAAGAGATCCATAATACATCTGGGTATTACTGCCTCAGGAACAAGCAGCTTACTTGCTTCAGTGTATGTACACAAGGGCTCTCTGTTTCATTATTCCTAGATTATCTATTCTTCTGTAAAGAAAGAAAACCTTCATAGCAGGACATGAAACAACTGTCACCCTGTTAAGTGATTTCCTTTATTCTGACTGCAGTAGAAACAGGCAGGTGCTCACAAAGCCTGCTTATGCTGGTCAGACAGCAAGGCAGCATCTGACTTCTTGACCACTGCAGGTAACACATGAATGGATAGGCTGAGGCCTGAGACAATGCTTGGCACCAGAGTTTTCATCAGTGTAATACCAAAATATTACTAACAAACAAATCTACCCATATTATTGCATTGCTCAGCTGCAGCATTTGTTCTAGCCACCTTCTAGAGCAATGACTGAGTAAAGCCTGTGTGTCTGGTACCAGTAATTTATTAAAGTTATTAACAGGCTACTAGGACTAAGGAAATGCAATTTTGAGTCAGAGCCTTTCCTACAAACATATAGAGCAAAATTCCCATCAATTCACATAGCTCAAAAATACTTTTGTTATTTCTTTTCCTCTTTTTTTTGCCCAAACATAAGACATGCTTTGGATGCATATTTAGTCTTTGCCAAGAAAAGAGCCATATCTCCCTAGAACAGAGTGAGCTTGGCAGAATTCTTTGCCTCTGTCCCTCTCCCCCAATATTTAGGGCCTTGTAAATGGGTTTAAACAGCTGATTGCCATAATTGCAGAATGGTGTCTCAGAATGCTGGCTTGGCATAGTTACAAAATGAAAACAAGCCTGGTATTTGCATTTCCCTCAAAAGTAACATCCACTGCATGGCCTACACATTTTATACTGCATGTTGTTGAGATATGGAAGCTGATGTATAAGTTCTGACAATAAAGGAAAATAGGATGAAAGTGTTAGTGCAACTAACCAGAGATTAGCAAATCTTAGCTTTTGCACTTTTGATTTGTTGATGTTAAGAGCTTTTAACTAGTTCATATTCCTAAACCAAAGGGGAAAAAAAACAAGAAAAATAAATCTGAACTATTTAGCCCATACCTTGTATGTCTTCTAGTTACAACAAAAGCTCCACTGTCTTTGATAAAATTTCTATTTGATGTCACAAAGGGATTACTGGCATAACATAATTTAAGTGATCACATTTTACAAGTTTTCACTAAAATATATGTAGAGATCAAACCTCCAACTCCATATTTCCCTTTTGCAGTCTTGTCGTAGAAAAAGAGTTCAGTGAACTATTCCAGTATTGCTATAAACAAATTTGGAGGAGTATCAATTAAACTTGTAAAAATATTTAAAAAGCAAGCTTTTGAAGAATTTCTTGCTGTTAAAGAACATTATGTAAATAGGTCAAAACAAAGGAAAAGGAGCATAAATGACAATCACAATATAAAATTAAAATAGAATTTTAATTTTCTGATTCCATAACACTGAAATAATGCAATATAAAAGTTTAAATGGAACTTTCTTTAAAATTCAAACTGGAAGGAGAAGAAAGGAGTTTGAGCAATCAAGGAGAGCAACTAAAATATGCACATCTATGGCTTCCTCTTGCTTATGTACCTAAGGTACACCCTTTTATGTCCCAGAAGGATTTGATTTCACAAAACAGTGTTTTCCTGAGTGATCTATTTTGGACGTTCTCCACAATTTTCCAACAGCTTTATAAGAAAATCATATGAAAGCCAGTAGCCATTGCGATTCCTATCAAGGTCTGGTTGTTACAGCCCTAATTTATTTCACACAGGATATTTTGCCTTTAACTAGATGCCCATCAAGTAATCTCACAGTGTACCTGTGTAACCCAAGTATTTAGGCTGTGGCTAAATTTTAATAAGGTAGAAGCCAACAAGCTTCAGACTCCCAGTATTTGTGCCTATGGCTCAGCAGCACACATGACTTCTGGAAAGGAGCTCCTGAGCTTTGGGAGAAGTAACAAAAGTTACTGCTGTAAATGTCACTGTTAACCTGCCTAGAATATTCCTTGCAGCAGGCAAGAGATAAGATCAGCTCTGCAACACCTTTCTGAAGATAATGCAGATAAAATAAGCAACAGGAAATAATCCTCCTATTCTTATGGGACCAGAGAGAAAAGAACAATCAGGCTCAGCTGCACAGAGCCAAGAATCCTTCAGAGGTTTCCAGAGCACCCTCCTCATCTGCATGCCTCCTCTGAAGACATACTGTAACCTTTTTTTTCCCTAAACAATTAGAGCTGAACCTTCTGCTTGCAGAAGGTGAATATACTACCATAAATAAGTGTCCAGCTGCATACAGATGTTTACAAATGCACACAAAGTGTCAGCCTGAGCACAGCCCTGTCCCACCAAGAGAAGACCACTGGGTCCTTGCCAAATGAAGGTGCAAACCCTGCAGGTCTCCTTGCAGCTGTGCTTGAATGGGTGCTGCCCCAGCCTAAGGGGAGCAATAGTACAAACAGTACCTCAAAAAATGTAGTCAAAAGTCAATGGGAAAAAGGGACTTGGCTGCTGAATACTGGTTTTCCACAACTCCACGTTTAGAAAAACAAGGAACAGTAATTGGAATAGAAATGACTTCTTTGTGGAGGTGTTATAAAACTATTCAATGATTTTTTGTGTCAAGACCAGCTGAATACAGAAATATTTGTTATACCAAAAAAGCACCCTCTTTTCTTCCCACCCTTCACTCCTGAAAAACATTTTGTTCAAGAAAATCCTACAAACATCAAGCAGCAGCTTTTTTGCAGTAGAGGCAGAAGAGGACATTTAGACCTAGGTTTTGTTTGTTGAATTCTTGATTTCTGGGTTGTTTTTTTTTCCCCTCTCCCCTGTAAGGTGAATGCTTTTATGAAAGGACAAAGTGCAACCACAAGAATATCTGAAGATCACAGTGGGCAAGCCTGTGGCTGCTTACATTCCTTTAAAACTATATGAGTATATCCTCTTTATGGTTTTATCATTACTCCTAATGTGGAAGTCCAGCACACAACAGGCCATTTGTTTTAACCACTGATTTAAACAAACTGTGAAATAGGCTCTGACAGAAGGAAAGAATTTACTTTAGGACTATACTGATCCCATCACTCTTTTGGCCCTTTGTCATTAAGAGAAAAAATATAAAACAAAATATTTTTCATCTCTGGAATGCAGCATATGTTTATAATAAAAATAAAGATCATATTATAGCCAGTCCATTCACATAAAAAGAACATCCTATAACATTTGATTGCAGTTTTTTAATATGTCAGCCCCTGCCCATTAAATGCACCTGTCTACACTTTCATAAATAAAACTCATAAAAAGCCATTTCACAGAAATATCATTGCTGAAGCTTATGATTTTAAAACAGATCATTACTTCAATATATTCTATTTAGCATTACAAAGACCATCTACATCTCAGGAGCTAGTAATTGGCAGCAATTACCCACCTTATTAACTGCTATCATATGAAAAAAAAACCCAGAAAATTTAGATTTCCACATACATTGAACTTCATGTGATAAGAAAATGAAGGCTGACATTCTTCATGGGATGAAGGAGGACCATTGGGGCATAATAAAGAAAAAAACCCAAATTCAACTGCTACATCCTGCACAGCCTCACCCATTTCAGCCATTTTAATTCAGTGGACATGTATATCAACATTTTTAGCACTGTTCTGTGTCACTCAAAAAGTTTCAATCTTTTGCTCAAAGAGGGTTTGGATTACAGTCATTCCTTATTTAGATGTTTCTCTCTCTGGAAGGAACGGGAGGTTTCTCTCACATTTCTGATGGGGACAAAGCCAGGAAACACTAGTTATTTTATCCTTACTTACATGCACCAGTTCTTACACTAGCATCTTTTAATAGAAGGATGCAGGATCAGTAAAATGTGCCAAATACATTTATGTGAGGCAAGTCCATTCACTAAAATGAGTGAAACAAAATCCCCAGAGTTAATGTTTTCTTTTTTTTATGCAAATAAATCTCATCACAAAATCAAGCCTAAATTAAGAACAAGTAAGTAATTCAGTTTAGATACAAATATACTAAGAATGAGAAAAATTTACATAACTATATAGCATTTAGAGAGATCTCTTACAGGAGAATTACATTAATATCCCTAAGCTACTTAGAAGAGTGATTGAATTTATCAAAATGCAAACATATTTCAAATTGAACAGACTTCCATCTGTACTACAGACTTTTTGCATCACAGCATTTCAAAGTGAGCATGTGACTTTAAAGGAAAAATTGAAAATGAAAAGGAGGACTCCTCAAAACCCCTTCCCCAAAAGGGGATCACATACAAAAGCAAGCTTCCAATAACGTGACACATACACAAACATTTTCACAAGCTTCATCATAACAAGAAAACAAGGACATATATATTGTTCATCAATTTGTTTTTGTGAGAGAAGGAAAAAGATCCTTAAAGAAAAGATAATTATCATTTCACTGTAATTTACTGCATTAATTGATCAATGAATGGAAAACAGAATGCTTGCTTTTGTACAGTTTGTAGAGCCATAGAGTATTTCTGCAACTGAGGATTTTCTCTGTAACACACCTATTTGTTAGTCCAACCAAAGTCTACTGAAGCCAAGACAGAGGCTCTGTTGCTTTGAATGTTTTTTTTTAATCCATATTTAAACATGCAACTCAAACCAGCAAGTGCCAGTATCAGCTTTAAATCTGAACTCAACCTTGTTTTCCATATTAGTGCCTACAGTTTGTTTCCCTGTTATACAAGCTCATGGGTAACATAAGAGACCAGATATCACAACCTGGACTGCTGAAAGATTTCATTTCTTTATCATTACCTGTGTAAGTACCTTCTGGAGAAAGATGAATTTGCTTAAACTTCACATTTTCTTATATTTTTCATTGCCACTTTTGGGATGAAAGATGAACAGCTTGATTTTTTTCAATTTGAGATTTAAGCATATCAATTAAGCCTTCAACCCAAATGACTTTTAGACAAGTAAAAATAATTCCCACTGAAACACAAGCAAACTCACCAGTTCTGGCTTGTACTAAATCTTGGGGAGTCAGGCAATGGCTGAAGCACTTTTTTAAGGCCAGACCACTCAGCACATCTTGTCAGCTGAAGTGGCTGTTTCATGTCCAAACCATGCCCCTCAAAAATCAGCTTACACTGGGTACTGGCTGCAGATATGATACCTGCAGTAAACAACTGTGCTTGAAAATGAAGTGCTAGTAATGCTGAAAGTGGAGATGTGTGCTCTCAAGAGCTCTGCTCTCATTTATGCAAAGCTGCTCTTCCCATAACAGATTCTCTCCATAAAGACTCATGCCACACATCTTAGGAAACTTTTGCCTGTAAAGGATCAGAATTAACTTTAAAAAGAGCTCACTTTCCATCTTGGCAACTCACATTCCATGGCAATTCTTTTGTGAAAGCACAGGCTGCTATCCAGCCTCCAATAGAAGAAAAAGGGGGAAAAATTAAAGAAAGCTTGCTTTTAGTGCTTCTTTTCTTGCCTTGTCTACCAATGTCTGCAAACTAAATAACTTCCTGAACATTTAGAAGAAAAATTCTGGTGCTGAGATCAGGTGATGGAATGAGAAGAGAGCTGATCAGCAAGAACAGCACAGTCCCTGCCATTCTGGCACCCAGTTTGCCCAGTTCAAAAGGGTGGGAGCTATGGCATGAGCAACTACCTTCTCTATGTGCACCCTGAACATCACAAGGAACATTAGGGAACGTTTATTCTGTACTGTCAGAACTCAGGACATCCCTTTGGAGTCCGGAGTTGCCAGGACCCTTGCTGGGGGGCTCAGAGACCCTGGCACGCAGCCCAGAACACCAGTGGGTTTGATTACGAACCGTGGAGCAAATTGCCAGCTT
>JAYDZK010000274.1:30911897-30969658 GCA_034509185.1 Euphonia xanthogaster
TTTTGGGATTTTTAGTATAGGAGTTTTTGGGGACAAGATGGAGGGACTTGGGCGTGTCTAGCCTTTCTTCTTCTTCTCTACCTCCATCTTCAGTGGTGATGTTGGCACTCTTAGATTGGTCTAGAGCAGAAACTCACTGTCTAATATAGGTGATGGGTATTGGAAAATAATTGTAAACATGTTACATGTAATTTTTAGTATATAAAGATAACACCACCCCGGGGGCAGGCAGAGTGCCTGGGACTGTCCTGCTGAGCAGACCTCGGCTGGGCAGGAGGAAAAGTTTTACAGATAAGAAACAATGAACAATTCCGAGACCGAAAACTGAAGAGCCTCAACTCATCCTTGGAAAGCGCGGGCTGAAACAGGGACTTTTAGCACCTTTTGGGGTCGCAAGGGCCAGAGACTCCCGACACTGTACATCTGCCCAATTCAGATATAATCTCTGGCTATTATCCAAGAATCACCTACATCTGTTTAAATTCCCCTCACAATCCTATGGATTTAAGGCTACTGTTGTTGTAGCTTCAAGGTAACAGAGCACTGCAAACTTGGAATCCACACAAACCCTACCAGCACAGACAGCTGGAAACTAGTTTGGGTTTAGCAAAACTGCTTGGGAAGCCACAGCAGTCACACTGTTAATGCCTCAAACTACCCACACTCTTGTGGACAGAAGAAACCCACAAATAACACACCAAGAAATGGAAATAACTCTATCTGTGAGATCTGGGGTGAAAAATCAAATACTATAAAGGAAGTTCAGCAATTGAAACTATTTTTAAATGTAGTTATTATGCATGAAAGTGATTGAGCCAAGTTCTTCTGAACTTCAATTTGCATTAAAAATATGTAATTTAAAATATGCAATTTTCACTTATTCCTGACAATTACTTAACTGAAACTTGTTTTTTTTCCTAGGGTAAGAGAATGGAAATGTCACAAGTGTTACTATGAGTAAAATAAATGGATGACAGCATTGAATTCCTCTGTCTTCTCATGTTCTGAATCATTATTAGGAATCCACACTAATTGCATTTCATTGTGCCTGACAGCTTTTATATGATACTTTTTTCTTGTTGGGGTAAGAAAATAACACAAGAAATTAACTGAACAACAAAGCAAATGTCTTTGAATACAATGAAATTCCAAAACTATGGGTAAGGACTTAGTAAAAAAAACAGTAAGAATTTTCCTATGAAGAAATGACAACAGAGAGAAGTTGAGACCCCTCAAATGATCCCAGGAAACTGAGGATAAAATTTCACACCTGATTGCAAATACAAGATGCAGAAACTGCCAAGGGCAATATGATGTAGTCACAGAGCATTTTAGCATTCTGGGTTCGAGCCCAGACTCTGAGAGAATATCTAGTAAAACACAACTGGTCTGTTTCTGAAACATGTCAGGCTGAGCTACAAACATTATCAGAAGTCATTAGGAGGAAAAAAAGGGAAATAATTACATAGTCTCTAAACAAAAAAATCTACAATCCCCAAGTTTCTTTCTCAGTTGTGATAAATCAATCCACAATTAAAGAAAAATCAAATGGTTTCTCCAATGATCTGGAAGAAGTCTGGCAACGCTACCAAGCACCTGAAAGGTGCTATCTCTTGATAGCAATGTTAGAATGCGCCACAAAAGAAAACACATCAGTGATTGAGGAGAGCACAGGCTATGGGTTTAAGCTTATTTCCTCCTGCTGTCAGGGTACTAAAGGATCTTTCATCCTATTTTGCAGCCTTAAGTGTCTCTTCCTTTTGTGGTCACGTGCTGATATCCTGGACTGCTTCTCTTACCTTGACTGACCTGGCTTTAACAAACAAATGCACTGGACACACAAGGATGCAGTGATGCTGGCATTCCATGTTGGCCTAAGCACACAGACTCCTTTTATTTCCAGCTTTGATATTGACACCAAAGCAGAAACTCTTGCCATGTAAACAAAATATTTACACTCAGTCCAACTGAGGTTACACCTACTTATTCATGCAAGGGCTTCATCTCAGTGTGTGCCACACTTAAGGACCTTTAGAAGAAAACATGGAAAATAAAGAAATGAGACCTACTGAGTATTTTCTACCTTAAAAACAAACAGGGGAAATAGCAACAAAGCTGTCAGTTAAAAAACCTTCACCCCTAATGCTCCTTCTAAAGACTTATGGTTCATGAAAGAGACCAAGCAAGCCAGAGGAGCAACACATATAATTCTGAATATTTAGTGCTTTGATATCCTTTTGGAAAGCATGCCATTTCAGATTGCTACAAATCCAGAACAGCTTCTTACAGCTAAAAATATCCTTCTTCATGAGACATTTAATGTATATTAAACACAGTTTGAAAAAACAAATAGCTTCTCCAAGAAGAAGAATCCGATGAATAAAAAGAAATGTCACTGATTCTTAGAAGTTCTAAAACCCTCAAGCACCTCCTTTGGTGTGTGCAGACAAGAAAAGAAAACAGAATGTGTATTTTATATGTATTTATACGTGTGTGTGGAAACACATCCTGCAATAAAAAATATATGAAATTCAACTTCAGCCTTGGAATGCAGAAAGCTCTGTAAGTACCAATCAAGAATGCTTTGCTCCATACATCTTCTAGAAGGGCTGCTCATTTTTATCTAGATAATTCACTGCAATGATTAAGTTTTTCTTTGTATAATTCTCAATGTTCCAAAGAAGTTTTAAGGGAATTTATGTCTCCATGAAATATAAGCTGAATTACCTACCTTTCTTCCTGCTAAAAGCACGATTCATGTTGAAAAATCTACCCAGACAATGATGGATGCTTCTGGGTTTGGTTTTTTCCTCTCCACTTTAACCTGCAGAACAACACACATATGAAAACAGAAAATTCCATTATTATAGTTGAAATTCTATCTACCTTGATGTGCTTTGCTGAGGCAGAAATTTCAGCATTGAGATCTATGTTCAAAACACCCAGAGGTGCTTCATACAGAAGGACATTTTAAGGTTCTTTAAGATGTTCTCCCGAAGATTTCAGAAGCACAGAGCAGGTGGCACGATACATATACACGAAGACAAATACCACACACAAATAGGTTGGAAAGAAAGCTTTAAAACGAATGCTGGCTACAAGATTCCATAAAAACACTCAGTTCCCATTTGCACTGCCCTGTTTTGCGTCATTTAGGCTGTCAGATTATTTCAAGCTAGGCTTTCTTCTTCACATGGGCTCGACACTAGGGGAAAAAAAAATGGCAATGTACAGACTCTTCTTCATTCAGGGACTCAATACTGATAAAATTGATGCTACATCCTTGCTCCCTTTTCCTCAGATTATACAGTAATATCTGTATTTCCTTCCCTTAAAAACATGGATCCACTCTTAAATTCTTATTTAATTTTTGATTCACAACACTATTTTTGAATTTTATTATTTACCAACATAAAAACCACAATAATATCCACTACATCCAAAGCTATTCAACACCATCCCGTTCTGCACGGCAGAGCTTTTACTTTTACAAACACATGTAAAGATATTCCCATTACTATTTTTCATTCTGTTCAGATCTTCCAAGCAACAGTTTCACCAGTGTCCTTTCTCTTTCTCTGCTCTCCAAGTGGTCCAGTCAAAGGAAAAGAAAAAAAAGGGGATGGTAAAAAAAGAAAATCAAAACACTTTGCTATCAGATGATTTTTTAAAATCAACTAGAACAGTACTTTTGCTTTGAATAAAAACAAAACTTAGGCCAGTATTTAAAATGTCAGCATTAAGATGACAAATTAATTTAGGATACTTTATGCAGCTCATGGATGCTTCTTGTCATGCTTCTTGTCTTTTTCAAGTAAGTTCAATACCAGTTAAAGCAATTATAAACACATTTCCATGTAAATATTTGATTTTTTTCAGATTGGAACACATGGGAGATTACAGCTAGGAAAAAAACCAAAAAAACCCCAACAAACTAAAACAACAAAACCTGTTTTATTTTCCACTAATCACTGATACAGCAGGACTTCCCCACACAGTCCTGTGAGAATGAAGGGGCAATTCTTCTTTAATTAAACTCACATAGCACCCTGGACATAAACCCAACCCTCTGTTCCTTAAAGCACAGGTACCAGCTCACTGCTTTACAGATTTTACTGAGCATTTAAGAAGGGAGGGCACAACAATCAGCACAGGCAGGAGTTACCCACGCAGTTTCCATGCCATGCAGCAGGGCTGGGGAAGCCTCACCCAGACCCAGAGCCATCCCCTGCCCTCACTGTCATCAGCATCACACAAAAGCTGGGGGACACAGGGGGCAGTGAAACCAGAAGACACCCATGAGTGTGTCCTAGGAATGGTTGTAGCAGCATCCCTGGAAAGGGCAATGGCATTACTGGGGGAATTCCAGCACACATCGGGGTCCCCAAAAGCTGAGAATGCACGTGTAGCTCTCCTGGCAGGGCAGGCAGTGGGGAGCTTTCACCAGCATCAGTGAGGACAATTAACTCAGTTGGCATAAAGTAATGAGGAAGAACATTAGAATTCCAGCTTTTGAAGCAACTACAGGTGCGTTTGGCTTACAGGTTTAACATAGGAACCCTATCAGATGTGCTTAGGATGTATAAGCAGTAGCGCAGCTTTGGTCAGGACGTTCACCCTCATGAGTTACCACAGTCAGTTTTGAGTAAGGAAACTTCCTTTCCCCTCTAAGGTACCTCTGGCAGCTGTCTTGCACAGCACTAGACCAAACACTTTAGTTCTCCTTTATGATGGGATCATAACATGCCCTTTTTTGGAATGCCTTTTTTTTGTGTATTCCTGTCTCATTCAAGCAACTGCTAAGGAACATATTTGAGATGGTTACTGCATAGAGCATCTTCTAATTAGAAACTCTGCAGGCACATCACAGGGCAGCTGGCCGGCCACACTTCTAGAGCTCACCATTCAAGTATTTTGTTTAAAACACAGCATAATTAACACAGTGTAGTTTCTTCCTCATGATCAAGGATATATTACCACTGAAGTAACCTATGCTAATAAAAGCCAAAATGTACTGACTACTTAGCTAAAAATGGCCAGTATTGCTGAAAGTATATTCATAATTTCAATTCCAACAAAGGATCAGTAGAACAAAACACAGATGTGGTTTAGGCAATAAACAATATCAAAACACTTAATCGGTGTACTCCCACTTCACACAGAAAATGCTATTGAATAGGGAAACAGAATTAGCTTCATGTAACTGCATTTACAATTCCCTCAAACTCTGATACGAACATCATCATCAACCTCTCAGATGCTGAAAAAGCAGATGATTAAATGCTCCATAAAATTTTGCTATTAATAAAAGACCAAGCCAAACACCACCAGGTTAATTTCAATCTCCTCAGTGGGGCTTGGGGTACAAGGATGGCTATCAGACTGTTGTACACAGCACTGGGAAGTTTTCAATCAGAAAAGCAAAGTTATGTTTAGACATATCCTGCAATATCTTTGCCCATGATATTCAGTGACAAAGAATAAAACTCTTAAGACCAAGCAAGCTGTTCTCTGGTAATGGAAGGTAAACAGGTTTTTTGGCAGAAAACAATTGAGTTTCTGACAAATCTCAGCACACCAAACCACTGGAACAGACCAGTCTGTTAAAAGCCTGTAAGGAGCCAAAAGGAAGGCAAGTCAAAGAATCCCATTCTGGTGCAGGGAGCCCTGTGGACAAGGGGAGAGTCCTGCCTATAAACCACTTGACTTGCAAGGGTAAAGCAGTTGTAACAATCAGAGGCATTAGGGAATAAGAATGTGGACCAAACCATCCCGTTACTCATCACTCAGGAAGACACACCTAGGTAAAGAATGTTTCTCCACCTTACTCCAAAGAGTTTTCTTCAGCTTTGTCCAGAAACCAAGTCCTCTCGGGAAATAGAAAACCTGCACAGGATTCCACAAAGCGCTTAACTGAAAAAGTGTGAAGAGTTCTGACAGGTACAAACTAGGGAAAAATCTGGGTAATATCAGGGTATCTCCTTCAGGACAGAGATAAAAGAAACAAAAAGAAAACATTTCTAAGTCTCTCTTTTATTACAGTAAAATATTTCAATGCTAGATAAAAGCCCTGAGCGGGAGGCATGACACCCACAGTCTGAACACCAACATGGGCATATGTCCTGGGCAGGTGGGTGTTTAGGCTGTCATATCCAACTTTAAGCAGTCACAGAGAAAGCAAACAACCACCTCCTTTTTTTATTCACTGTCATTAACCCCTTGGTTTTCACCAAGGGGGGTCTTGTTACAGCAAGGAGGAAACTGCAGAATGGCAAGGGGAAACAAGTGGCGTTGGTGTTGGCAGGTATTTGGACTGGGGAGTGCAAGGGTGGCAAGATTTGAAGCTGAGATTACTGAGTAATTACTTTTCAACACTGACAGTCACGTTGGTGGCTGTCTCCTCTGCCTAATGCAGCAAAGGCAGTGAACAATGAAGTGGAGTGGCAGCCTTCCAGCTGCCAGCACAAGGGCTGCAGCTCTCCCTGCCTGCTGAAACAACACAACAACTTCCACACAGGCGCCTCCACACGCCGGCAGACAGCCTTCAGAAGGCTGGGGTTTGATGTGATTTCTAAATTTAGAGCTGTCTCAGACAAGCCAAGAGAACACACTTAAGAAGGGAAAAAACAAGCAGCAAATGTAACTGATCTCCTTTGTCTCTTATTTCCTCTTGGAAATATTCCTGAGGACTTATTTGGGGTTTCCTCCCCAGTCAGTCCCTTTGAATGGCATAGTCTATAACAATTATCTGGTCTTAGGTCTTTGATTTTATGCCTCTTTTTCATTCCACAAATAATTACAACAAAACCTCCCTAAAAAGTCCAACTTGCACCCATCCACTCCCTGTAATAAAAAATAAAATACAAACTGTCACTTCCCTTGCACACACACCTAGAGTTTCCCTACAAAGGCCAATTTAGCTTCAGAAGACATGAAGATTCAGACTCTTCCTCCTCTCAGAGCCCAGCCTTTAAAGCACACTGGGTAACATTCCTTAAAGAATGAAGCACAAAATGTCTTAAAGCCTGTTTTGTAAGGGCTGCAGCACACAGGAATGTGTGATTCATTGACTTGAAATGAAACTTGGGCTTATAAAGTTATTTTTGAAGGAAAGATGAGAAACTGGACTATACTGACAGCTTTGTAAGTATTTTTCTGATTTAGACCAAAACTCCATGAAAATGTTGCCCTAAAATGACATTGGGCATTACAGAGAAAAAAAATTATGCTACTACAAGACTGCATTGAGTAACACACAAACCCAAGTAAACCTCTTAATATCAGGAGGCACTTTCGCTTCCTTTTGTATGAAGGTAACTAAAACATTAACTTGCCACAACCCTTTTTCCTCTAAAACAGTAAAATCATCAAGAAATGACACATCAATGAACATATTTTGGTGCAGACCCAAACTTGCACTGTCATGCTAGGAGAGCAACAAGCACTTTTAATCATTACTATGAAAACACATATGCCCTTTATGTTTATAAACAATAATAAAACAGTTTGTAGGGCTGTAAACCACAAGAGCATTTAAATAGATTTAGAACTACAAAAACTAGCTGGAAAAATAACTTAAAAATGACACAGCTCTGTGAGTTTCACCAAAATTGAAAATCTTTCTGTCAAATAAAGTTGACTACATTGTGCTTTACAATTCACAGAAGCACAAATGGAATATAAAGGAAAACATTCAGTCACCAGAAAACTTTACTTTCCAGGTTTTATTCATCGGCACATTTTCAAAGACATCCATTAGCCAGAGCCAAGTGGCAGCCATACATTCCTCCTGAAGGTGAATCTGCAGAAATACTAAATTACTTCTTGCAGTTTTTCAGTTTTGCAGAGGATAGGGCAGGGCAGACTGGAAAAGAGCTGGTCTTCTATCTATAATTCCCATCTTCCCACCACCAAAGCAGGCACTGCTGTTGAGATGACAGAATTCCCCATGGGACAGAGCCCAAAGAGCTCTGCTGGCCCTCGAGCCCACAGGGTGTGAGTGACGTGCCCAGAGGTGTCACTGGGGCTCACCTGGTGTGAGTGAAGAGAAGACAGAAATGATCTGAACAAACACCAAAACAGCTGGAAGCCACAGCCCTAGAAAAGAGCTCACCTTCCAACACACTGATTTTCCTTCTGTGAGTGCACTGGGCAGGAACAGCCCAGTCTGAAGGCTGAAGACCTTCCTGTGGTCTGAGACCACCCTGCTCTCCCCAGGCTCCTAAAACCACCAGGAAGGTACAAGACTCACACATGCCCTATATTTTTCTTCTCTCTCAAGCAGTACAAGTCCAGTGCTATTGTGGCAAGTGCCTTCCAGCCCACAACAAGGAGTCTTTCAGACTACAGGTAAAGCATTTCTCATACAGTAGATCTGCCAAAAAGTATTTGCAGAAAGCAAGGACAAGGAGACAGTATTGTTTTGCTATAAATATCAATATCAAAGAGAGGCCAGGAAGCAGAAAATCTGTATGAAAATCATACATTTCATAGCAGTTTTCACAAAACTTTTCTAGGTGATTTTTTACACTTCCATTTCCTAAAATAATCAGTTCCTTTCAATGGGAAAAGGAAAAAAGAAAATAAAGATGAGTAAACCAGGGACAAGGGGAAATCACTCAGCTGACAGCAAAAACAATTCCTTAGGCAAGGTTATCACTAACTTTTGCTTTACAGCAAGAAGAAATATCAACATCAATAAGTATAACAAGAATAAACTTCAGTATTGAAATAGAACTATGAAGAGAATGTGTTAATAATTGTTACGAGCACCAATAAATCCTCAGACAAGCTGATAATGGAATGACCTTTAAAAACCCCAGACAAATAGAAAATGTATTTATTCCACAAAAATAGCTCTCTGGGTGTCTTTTAAAGCATTAGGAACAAAGTAATTTTTAAAAATATTGCACTTCTCAGCATATTTACTGGTAAACAATAATTGTTTTATTCTGCTTAATTATGCTGATACATATTAGTGGATTACATGGCTCTTGAACAAACTGATGTTTATACTGTCTAAACAAAAAGAGTCATTGCAAACACAAGAGCATCCTCTTCTGCAGAAACCAGTTCTATTATTTCTATTTTCTATTATTTGGTTCATTATGACAAAATAACCATAACAAGATATAAGAGAGGAGTTTCCTTTCTCTGCAGTCCACAAGCACCAGTGAGTCAAATGTGAAGGATTTCAGGCTTGTCAGCCTAATTCTTACTCCACTGTAGAAGAACTTACAAATGTCAGATGCTCAGAGCCAGCAGAAAGGCTTTATGTGTGTTCTCTCCCAAAGAGCTCAGACACGTTCATCTGCTCCCAAAGGACAGACAGATGGCAAACATCTTGCAGACAAGAGTATTCTGTATTTCACATCCCATTAGCCATTTGATCAGCTAGATGGAATCAGAAGAAGATTTCTGCCTGTCCCACTACTTCCAGGTGGATGATTGAGCACCTGCAGAGCTTTGTGAGTGCTCTGTTTTCAACAGCAACAGAGTTCATCACTGGGTCTACCACAGACAGGTAGACACAGAACAGATCTTAAAAATAACCCAGTTCTGGTGGAAGGGATTGCTGGACACCTGAGATTTTGATGCACAGGAGGAGCAATTTTTCAGAATTTCACACACAGTCCTGGCTTGAATAGATAGATAGATAGAGTCAAATAAAGGTATTCCTTGACACAGAGTATGGTCCATGCTAGCATCACTGTTTTTTCTCCTCTGGAAGAGCTGATTGCTCTACTGCAACCTGGGGAAGCTATTTATTTAGTTGCTGGCAGATGATTTTCAAACCCTCCTTTTTTATTTTCTTTAAGGAGGAGGGAATGTATTTGAAACTTTCAGGTCTCAAAACAGCAGCAAATTTTTGTTAACCTTCTGATTTTTTTCCAGTTACATTTACTGCATTCATTACATTTTCATAATCACATTGTAAAAATTGCTGCTGACAGAAAAGGCAGAGACCAAGACTCATTAGGTATTCTGAAAGTAAATCTCCAAACAAAGCACACCAATTTCAGAAATAGGTTTAGATCCACTTAGAGTAAAAACTCACCATATTTAGCAGATCTATTATAGTGGCACAAGATTTTAACAAAAGACATCATTTTTCTCCTCTACCAAAGCATACTTGGCCAATCCTGAAAAGTGCATCAGACATACCATTGTGCACATATGCTCAACAGGTCCCAGAAGAGCACTTCATGTGCTTCCCTCAGTGTGCATTAACCTTAACTGAAGTTCAAAAGCTGATTACTGGTGTTCCAAAGATGATTAAGATGAAGAGAAAGCCCCCGATGTCTGTTTAGACAAAAACAACCGAGAAAATTCTGGCTAGGTACCAGGGAACAACCTGCAAGAGAAGAATGAGCAGAGATGTGCCTTCATCTTTTCACACATGCTCCTGTATTTTTGTTACTCTTGTACAGCACACACTAGATATTTTCTTTGCGACAGTCTTCTCAACAGGCTCATTCCAATTTATTATAAATGCCAAATGAAAAATATAATCACCTTTTCCTCAAAGAATCTGAACTATGACATTCCAAATGGTTCCCTCAGTCTCTGAAATCAGTTTGGGTTTTTTCTTCTAGTTGCAAAAGGTTTTGGGCTTTTGTTTTTATTCAGGTATGTTTTTTAAAGTAAAAGATCAATACAAAATTAGCAGAGATCATCCTCTTACGGAAGTGAGGAATACAATACGTCATCATTATTTAAATCTAATTTATCTGCAGGACTTAAAGTCCATACTTTAATTTGGGGTCCCTGGTCCCACAGCTATCCCTCAAAGGAGAACCAGAACCCTAAGCATACAGACTTCTATGCGGGCTATATACTCTGGCTTTCTTGTCCTTTACAGCCCAGTTCCTACCAGCATTTAGCTACAAGGCTAAAGGTTATATGATGAAAAAAAATCACTATTACAAAAATTTCTAATAATCTAGTTTCTCATCATCAATTTATGAACATATTACATACTTCTGAAACAATAGCATTCACTAAGCAAGAGTTTAAGTGTCAGTCACTTCACAAAGAATTAAAATCCGCAATACTGAACACAATCCCTTACTATTAAAATCAATAGATTTCTCATTAATATTAATGCATTCAGATTCCTCACTTTAACTGGTTAGCCTCAAGGACAGTATTAAGTTTTATTTATACAGATCAGATGGGCTTTATTAAGCGATTTGAACAGTTTTCAAAATTGAGAAAAGTTGGCAATATCCACTTTCTCACTTGTACTAAATGAATCTCAGAGGGAGTATCTTGAAAAACAAGATTATTATATTGGGTTTTAGGATTTATCACATTACATTCCTTTAGGTCATCTGAATAAAGTCTCAAGAATACAGCCATTTTGGTAAGGTGGTGGTATGAAGCTAAAAACAAAGATATGCAATTTACACAAAAGCATGGGAACCAAAATCATATTTATGACAAATTCATCTCCTCACCTCTGTCTTTCAGATCCAGTGTATATTCAAATAGTTCATTACAGTGTCTATTCAGGAGAAACATTCAGGTTTTGCACACTATTACAGTCATTACTAACCTTATTTTAAGATTTTGGCAAGTGATCCATCCTATTGTAATTTGGTGGAAAGTACTGAAATCCAGACTAATACATAGGAGTTTCTAAGCTAGCAAGGGCTAGGTGTATCTTCTGTTACAGCTGGGACAAGGAGAATGTGTAAGTTTTTAAAAACATGAGAGACCATCAGGTTCAGACTGAAACACTGATCACATCACACACAGAATGGTACTGGCTGCTGGGGACTGGGACAGTTCCAGTCCCTGCTCCAATTAACATCCATGAGGTTGAAACGTGCTGCAAGTCATGCTCACAGTTTGCTCAGCTTCACATGGTTTAAAACCCTCAGTGAGGCAACTTCAATATTTGGTAATGAAAGACTGCCTTGTCCCACCCTTCACAAGCATATTAAACCACTACACACAGCAGCTCTGTCTCCAGGCAGGCATCAGTCTGGGCTGAACCTCCAGCACCAGAGGAGAGAAAGAAATGGAGAATCATCCTCCTAAGTGTTGGGAGGGAATTTAGGCACCTGCAAACGTCACATTCTGTGGCAGAGTCCGTAACTAAATGACTGGATGTAAAAGAAGAGGGATGTGAAAAGTAGGTACTAACACCTGTTATGTTTTCAAAGAAAAATTTTTAAGTTACCCTCGTGAAATCTGGGGGAAGTGGGAGCACAGGCAGAAAAGGGAAAAAAATCCAAAACAACACAAAACAAAATCAGAAAACACCAAACCTCAAAGTTTGGAAGTACAATGTTTAAAAAAATGGAAATGGACCCTTGCCAGAGTTTCATACTGAATACCTTAAATGCCCGTGCCAGGCATTTCATTTTCCTTTTTTTTTTTTACAGTTCTGAAATACCAAGTCTGGTCTATGGCTCTGGGTACAGTGACTAGATTTGCAAACACTGAAGCAAAACTATGATAGTTTTGCAGCAGCTGAGTGCTCTGATAAGCTTCACTACCAAGGCTTCAAGAGCTCACTGTACGAATTCACGGTGTATCAATGCCTTTGGAGTGAGTTTCTCAAATCTGTTTGTGCATGTGAAGACTGCAGGCTAACTGAACCTAAACTCTGTTCATAGATCTTTAACATCTGTCCCTACAAGGCACCTGAGTACCCGGAGCTGCCTGATTTCCTTGGGAACCACAGCCCAGGGCTAACAGCTGTGCTCCTGCACTTACAGCGCAGCTCCACCAGCACCACTGACTCCCTCATGAAACCCCAGCAACACACAGCCAGACAGGCTCTTCTCCCACACAGTTATCAACTCTCTGTTCGAGGGGGAAACCACTGAACACAAAGTGCACTCATGGACTCAAGAAAATGCTTTTGTCAAAAGCCAAGCCTAGGAAGCAGCTGATGAAACAAAAGCAGCACCACCATCGTGAAACTTCAGCCTGCATCCCACAATTACACCAAACCACATGCCCAGCTCCCCTACTCCTTGCCCAACAACATACTGAATTCAGCATTGATGAATTTATGAATCACAAGTAACTGTTCAGATTCCTTAAGTTGCTTCCAGGACAATCACATGCAAGTACTACTAGCAGTCACCAAAGAAAATTCAATTACTTGATGTTTTGGATTCAGATACAAACACAACTTCACGGACACTGGGTCAATACTGCTTTTCCAAAAACCTCTAATGTTGCTTTACAGTCAAATAATGACAATTCAAGAGAGCAAGCTGTGCATTTCTACTGGTATTTATGTATTTCACAGTTCATTTCAAAAGAAACAGCTACGAGTACTGAAAAAAACTAAGCTTGTGTGAAATTACCATCCTAAACAGTCTTGCTTCTACTGCAGTTGCAATTTTTTTTTTTTTGGTAAAAAATGAGCACAAAGGTAATAATTGAGAAATGCAGAAACATATGAGGATTTCTTAAACAGGGAATAGTCATTACAGGCCAGTGTTATAAATATCCTGCTCAAACACATCAAATCTTTACCTATAGTTTTCCACACTTGTCTAAAACCCATTGTATTTTAAAAGAAAATGTATGCAAGAAAACTCAAGCAAAACTCCTTCTCTGAAAATTGCTTTACTACATAGGCACATACATAGATGTGCACTCTCCTCTGTCTCCTGCAGGTGGACAAAAAGGACTGAATTCTTACATCTTGGACTCTACTTTTAAAACAAAGAAAAAAGGAGACAGCCAAAGAACAACAGCATTGAGATCACCTGAGAAAAACATTCTTTCTTGAAGATAGAAACCTCAGTGTAAATAACAATGTAAACTGCAACACAAATTTCTAAATATAAAGAAAAAAACATGAAGAAATATAGGGGGGTGGGGGGAGAGATTAAAATAAAAGTGACTAATTAGCAGTTTCCTTGCAAACTGAAAGCAGAAAGCATTATTTAAGCTAGAGAAAATTACATGTGAAAATCCATGCCTCGATAAACTGAAAAGAAACGGAAGGGGGAGCAGTGTTGGAAGCTGGGAGTACTGGAACCTTAAGGTGCTACAGGGTATTTGTGGATGGAAATTCCCCATCTGTCTGCCAAACCTCCACTCCTTTTACTTCACTTTGTTTACAACTGTGACATGCTATGCCTTCCTTGACAGAAACAGGTATTCCATCTTTCAAATGGTCTTAGCTGACCATCCAAACTGAAATTAATCTGTTTGATATTGAGGGCAGCTCATATTCCCTGCTGTTGCTCTATGAACAGGGGATAGTTCACTCATGCGAGGTCATGGACAAATGATACTCTTATTTTTCATCTAAGAAATTTAAAACCAAGAGCTTTTCCTTCAAAAGCCTGAAATAAAAGGAGGAGCAATTCACCACCATACCTTTAAATCTGCTCAACTATCTGCTTTAGGAAACAAGCATATATTTACTATTCCACTTTCTTCACCTACTTGTGGTTATTGTGCAACTTTGGATTAATTGTGGTTTATCATTATTTTATGATAATAAGTCACTATATCTTGCCTGCCACTGAATTATTTAAAACATGAACAAGTAAAAGATCTTGCAGACTGGTCTGAATATGTGATACAGGTAGAGGCTTGCCCTGTTACAAAGCTTCCTGACAAAAGGATGGCACCTTTGAAAGTTTTCTTTTCTGCTTTTTTGGCTAAGGCAAAAGGGAGAAAATGCATGGAAAATCTAGTAAAAGTTAGCTGAGTATCCTCTCTTAGGTTACTCTTCATGAGATACACAGTTCTGCCCTGAATTCTCACCCACAAAACACCTTCAACTCTATCTCACAGCTCACATTAAATAGGGGGTTTGGGGTTTTTTTTTTGTGCACAGCTGTATTCCAGCACCATGCCAAGGTTTCCAGCACTGAATATTCATTCACATGAAAACAAACCTTTGCTTTGCTCAGGGTCATGAGCAGCCTCTCTTGTGACATTTACATCTATTGATCTGTCTGTTTCGGGAGTATTCCTTACAATATGCTGATCAAAACCATAAATTAATATTTCATTGCATTAGAAGATCTGCACTTTTCATCTCCAAGACAAAATTATTTTTTTTTCAACTCGTACAAAGAATCACCTTTTGATACTTGTTTTTACTTCTCTGTTTATGATAGTTTCAAATTGGTACATTTTCAAGGCTCAAAAAGTCAGTATCCAAATCCTATAGAATTTCCTTGGTAATAAATGGAAAGTTGCTGGCAGACACTGCTACCTCCCCTGTTGAAAAAGTTAATTTTTTAAACGATCTTTATTCAATAGACTGCTAGCCAGAGACCTGTGCATCTTCATCAGCAAGAGTTAATAAGCTGCTGTTGAAAAGATACCGACCCAGCAGCACCCAAATGTGAGCACAAAGGATGACCATGAGTGCAGTCCAAGGTGTTTAGCAAAACACCTGGTGTTATTGGCAAATAAAAAGTCAGTCTCACCATGTTATCAGTCAGGGATATTTTTACAAGCAATGAGATCCACTCTCCAAAGCAAAGAAATAAAAATTATAAATTTGCCTTTAAATATGTAACTAATTGCCACTTTGACTCAAGGTTAAAATTCCATGTTTTATCTTGTACTTGTCAGTAAGCCATTATCACTGCAATTAAGGGGGTTTATCTGATTAACAGAAATTCTCTAAACTGCAGTAAATAATTTCTGTAGGGTGAATAGCAATTGACTTACTAGAAAATCACCTGGCTTAGCTATCAGTTCTTAAATATCCATAGAGCTGCCATTACCACAGTAGTTGACACCTCCTTTAATCACATAATAAAGGCTTGCCACCTTCATAGCTCACTTTCATTTCAGAGATGGGAGGGCAGAGAGACAGACTGATGTTCCGGAGAAGACATTTCTGCCACCGTTTAGCACTCAAGGATAGAACACTGGAGAGGTCAGATTTAGCAGCCTGTAGAAAAATGCATACTCAGGTGCTGGGAAGCCAAAAGCTGGAAACACACTCTGTGTTTTGAGTGAACACTCACGAAGTGGAACAATCAAGAGGTGCAGAAGAATATTCAGAGGCATGTTTTAATTTTGAACTCCTCAGAGGAAGGGAAGAATAAATGGAGTTTTAAGACTGGCAGTTTTAGATGAACACTTGCTCAAGGATCTGTTGGAACGTTGTGTGGATGGCAATTGAAACGCACAGTGCCTTAGTGAGAGAAAATTGCCAAAGCATCGAGCCACGGCAGGTATTTAAAGGTGGCAGAGAACTCTGTCACAGAACTGCCACCCCTCGGGCTGCCACCTCGCCCCGAGCTGCCGACACTGCTGCCAGAGCTGCAGGAGCACTCTGCCACAAATGCTTTCTAAAGGCTCTTGCATATTAATGTCCACTCTGGCAGAGCAAGCACATGATAATGGACATGCCAGAGTTACTGTCAGAGCAGTAAGTCTGCAAAAAGCATTAGATTCACCCAGGAAAATAAAACCTGCTCAAAATGCAAGGGATGCAGGCAGAATGAGGAAGAGGGCCTGTGACAGAATCCCTACTTGCCACCACAGAGCCATGAACTTCACAGCAGAAGCTAAAAATTTAATTTTAAATACTCTCAGTTTTCATGTTCCTGATTTTTTAATCTTTTTATTTTCTTTTCAAAATGCTTTTATTATCAGTGTGACAAAGTTCAGAGAGACATTTCGATATTTTTTCCAAAAAAATGTCCTAGTGTAAAAAAACAGTACCACAGCAAGCCTTTATATTCTAGTATTCTGCATCATTGAAACATGACTTATTTGGGTATTCAGGTCTGATATCCTTTAATTTAGGGGAGTTTTTTTTAACACACCAAAACTTTAATGTTCCTGTCAAAGTAGATTTTGCGTTAAATTTAGAAATATTAAACTTACATTTATTTAGAATTCTCCTTTGGTAGGGTTTTCCATCTTCATCTCAAATCCCATAGTAACTTAAAAATGCAAAATATATATGTTTTAAAAAGTACCTATGTTTAGAGAGGAAATTAAGTAAATTTTTATTCATTACTAAATCATTTATCAAGTTTTTGAGTTTTCAAAGTAGAGACTTACTCTCAAACCACCCACATATTAGCTCACATTGTTTTTCAAACGTTTGTAAGTCTAGCTGGCCTTTGTCCTTCCACTCCAGGAGCAGGTGTAAGTGTCCCAAATACCAAAAAAGCTAATAAAAATCAGAAAATAAGGTTACAGAACTGTGGAAACATCAGTTCCTATAGATCCAGACCCTTGAATATGCTTTGAGGAGCTCCAGTCCCCCCACTCCTGCAGTACAGCAGCTAAAGCTGAGCATGAAGCAGCAACTTCCTACAGAAAGGAGCACCCAAAGGAGGGCAAGGGCACTTTACTGCTGCAATACTTAACAGTAACCTTTTTTTAAATTTAGTTTAGGATTACTTCTGTCTGTAAAAGAGTAACATAACCTCAAAACCTGGATTGGCATAATAAACAAACGAGTAATTTTCCAGGTCTGAGAGTAAATTACATGCAGTGATTTATAAATACAAGACCAAATACATCGACTATGGGAGAATAAATAAAAGACAAATTACAAGACAGTACCTTCAGTCTTAACGAGAATATTATGTGTTTTCATACCAAACAGAGATATGAAATGTAATTATTTCCCTTCTCTCAAGAGCAGCAAATAAAAGACTTCAGTTCATCTTTTCCTAAAGAACAGGAAAAAATACAATCCCTTTTATGCTTGTTAGGAATGTTAACTGTGGGGAGAGAGATCTTAAAAATAAAGTAATTAATAAATGAAAATAACAAGTGGCAACAGGTTGCATTTGAAAGTTGAGAATTAATTTCTCAATTTCACGTATCATTTAACCAGTGTCAGACCAAAAATTAAAAAAAAAAATTACCTTATAAATAATATCTGCAGTGCACAGCCACTGAGCTGCTGACCACAGGTGGATTGGCTTGGCCATGACTCAGAACCGTGGAAGAGACTCGCAGTTAAAAACCAGACTGAGGGTTAGGTAGAGGGGCAGCTGGGAAACTCCTCTGTCTACACCTACACAGCTGTCTCCCAAACCTGCTCGAGGTGGCCTCTGATACTTTGATTTATCTATTTATTCCTGGAGAAAGTGCAGCTCTATAAATGCAGAAAGTGCAAGCCACTCTGTATTTCTAATGAGCAAAGAATAAAACAAGTACTTTTGAGGAGCAGTATCAACAGCAGGATGGAATTAACCCAAGCAAGCACTGAACAGGCACACGATGGGATTTCTTCCAAACACCCTGCCAACAACATTTGTGGTTTGGTGAGGGCAACTGGGAAGGAAGACAAACACAGGAACAAAATCCATCAGATTTTTGTTTGTTTGCTGTTTTAGTCACTGATTACCTGTATTCAGAACTACTGACAACCTTTTTTGGCAACCACTTTAGACACACTTATCTCCAGCTGGAAATGGACATGGCTGGGACATCATTTCATTCCTTGTGACCTGCATAACGTCAGCTGGGCTACTCTGCTTGATTACAGCAAATTGTAAAGATGCAGCAGGGCATCCAAAAGCTTTATCAGCCACAGCATGGAGATTCCCTGCTGCTGACACTTCTGAATGACAGAGCACATCTAGATACCGATGAAGCCCTTTCTTCCATAGGAGAGCCCTCTGCCCTTATGGTTATTTAAGTTAAAAGGGACGAAGCAGCTAGAATTGCATCTCAAATGTACCTTAAACTAAAGGGTATACTTATATTTTGACCTTACATACTATGCCAAAAGGCACTGCAATGCACACAGTTATTTTAATAATACACCAGAACATTGGAGACAAAAATGTTTTAAAATTATATAACTGCTTGACTTTAAGAGATGCTAAACCCTAACGCTGAACAAAAAATAAGCATAATGCAGCCTAGATGCAGGTTTAAAAAAAAAAGATAATTGCCTATAAAGAAGAAATTAATTAGAGATGTGGCAGAATCTTCACCCCCCGCAAACTTTCAGAAGTTTAATGGCCCTGTGAAAAGGAATGACTCTCCCAAATGGCAGGATGCCTGTAGGAAAGGTGACTCCAAGAAGCTCAAGGTAAGGCACTGAAGCAGACCTGGAAGACATTTTACATTCTGAATCACTTGGCTGCAGCCTTGCCTGGCTCCTTGCCCACACCAGAGGCAATAAAGGAACCAAGACAAAGCAGTGCTAAAACCAGTCTGGCAATTGGGGAGGCAGAGATCCAGCAGCAGACAGACAGCAGGGATGGGGGCAGCCCAGCACACACAGCAAAGCAGAGACACAGAGCTTTACACAAGCATATCATGGTGAACAGTAGGGAGCACACAGATCTCTATGGGTACACTGAAACTCCTGTCCCCTAGAAGCAGAATTCATTTTCGAATCAAGAAAATCAAACACAACAAGAACAGAAAACCAAAATCCAGTCATGCAAACACCTTGTAGTTAAGACTGGATTTCACTACCATTTTTGTAGGCTTAAACATCTACAGGAAAGATTTTCCGAATCCAGACAGTGTAAATAACTCTGCCCACCTACCTGAACACCATCTTCATATATCTTGCTCATGCTTATAACACCATTCACATTCCCTACATAAAATTTTTAAAGTGCTTTAAGGGAAAAATAGCTCTTGAATATACATACTTACTAGTTTCACATGCTTAATATTGCGTATTAAAACATACTACTTCATGTTTTTCCTGAGTTGGAAAAGACCTGCAGGGATCATTTAGTCCAACTTCTGGCCCTGAAGGGAACAGCCCCAAGAATTTCAGTGTGTGTCTAGGATAATTGTCCAAAACCAATTGAAGCCAGGCTTAGTGCTGCTCCCTGGTGAGCCTATTCCAGCTCCCAACAACCCTCTGGGGGAAAACCATATTCAACCATGACCCAGCATTTTTGTTATCACCCTATGACAGAGAAGATTTTGTACAGTTTTGACTCAATCACATTAAAGTTCAGCTACTTAAACCCCAACAATCTAGGTGGTAGCTTCTGTTTCTTTAAAAACTCTGCGAATACACTTAAGTTAGTCACCACTGCACAGGCTGAAAAGCATTTTGCAGCAACACAGCCATTCAAACACTGCAGATCTGATGTTACTCTATCATTAGTCACAGGAATTGTTTTGCATTTGATTTATCACACTCTTGGAGCAGCTGTGCTCCTCACTGCCTTCTGTCCAAACATTTGCTCCTCCTCGTACTGCCCTTCTGCACTGGCACAAACAGTTCCTGTAAGGAAAATGTGTAGGAAAAAAAGCAAAAAGCCCTGCAAAAAACTGTGCTGAAGTTTTCTCCAATCACACACTATAAAAAGTAAGGTCTGACAATAAACACTGGAAAGCAGAAGAGCAGCAGGACTGTCTCTTCCACCTTCCACCCTGCCGTGTGCTGTGGTACTGAACTGGAAATCCCAGCCTCCGTGTACATGAGAAATCTTTCAGTAAATAACGATCTCTTCTTAGGTGCAGTGGCAGCCGCACTTCAGCCCACAGACAGGTTGTGCCAAAATAGTCAGAAAAGACACGAATTCAACTCATTTATGCTCAATTTGCTGCCTCTAGAGGCATTGTGAGACATCAGCTCTGCTTGACAAAGCCATTTAGATGCTATGAGAGACAAGTTCCCTGTATCTTAAAAATTGTTTAAAGTAACTGAAGGCAGCTCTGCACTGAACTTATACAAAATGTAGAACACCAGTAAGTGCAAAATTCACAGTTCATTAGCTTAATCTAAGCACATGAAGACATTTTTATTCTGCCCATTATTATTGGAATAGGCATTAAAACAAATCCAAGTACAGAATCTGGGCAAACAAATATGGCAACTCTGATGAAACAAAGCTTTCCCAATAAAACATTAAATTCCAGCTTTACTCTAAGTGAAACTGCTTTCTTGATCTTCCTTGAGATTTTAACTTCACTTGCCTGCTGAAAAAGGAACACAGGGGCATTCCACATCCCACTGCCCTCTCCTGCAGGTCTATAAGGAGTGCTTAACACAAACAGTAATTTATGGCATTACACTCTTGGACTACAAGTACCTCAAATTCCACTTCAGGGTATTAGGCCAGCTGCTGTTTAAATTATGTGTAAACTAGCTGAATCATGACCCTCCACTGGAAAAGTCTGCCTTATAGATCATGTCCTCAGGGAGTTGAATGCTGTAATGACAACTTACCACTGAGCTAATCAAGGATCAGAAAACAAAGTTACAATTAACTAAAGCAGAGGCACTGCAAAAACAAATCAATAGTGCTACCCAGCTGAACCAGGTCATGCATGCCAGAACCTCCTACCATTTGCTACTGCAGTATATGACTGCTAGAGTAAAAATAAATTCTAACCCTCTGCAAAATCACTGAGTTATTGAAAGTTGTCCTTTTACCCTACTACAGTGAAGTCAGAAAGCCAGAATTTGTCTGCTATTTTGGAATTTTTAGATTCTGTCACTGGTCAGCACCTGATTTTGAAAATGTCAGTGATTAACTCTGGCCCTAAAGGTTTCTGTAGTGCTGGTCTGTGCATTTTTATGCAATTTCTGCTCTCAATTTACAATGATGCATGCTTCATTCACTCAATAAATGATGGACACCAGAAGTACATATACCTTTAAAAGCCCAAGGACTCTTTTTTAAAAAAAATAAAGCCTTTATTAATAACACCAGATTTGTCTTTAAAATCCAGAATACCACACACTACATAAGCCTGCTGCAAATCAGCAAAAGAATTTGTATCTAAGAATATTATAAAAATCTGTTTCAAATAGGTCCATATTTACAAAATGATTCTGTGCTGCGGACTGGTAATGAGTCTTATCAACAACAGTTTCTGTAAATGGGTCTGGCTTTGCCCCTCACTGTGGAAAGACAGACCCATCTGGAAGTCCTGAGTGCAGAGCTAGAAGGTGGAGCCAGAACGTCCATTGCTGTTGTCAGGAAAAATGAACAACCAAGTCATAAACATACACACTGACTTCCTGAAAACCAGCAGTTCATTCTGCTCATTCTTCAAGATAATGCCACAGCAATAATCCAAAATCCAAGGAACTTCTACTTGAGATACAGTTTGGCATACCCCCTAGGCCTTGGTGCTGCAAGGCGCTCAGGAAGGAGCTGCACCTGAGCGATGTGTGAGGAGCAGGGCACTCAGGGAGTGCTGTGCAGAGGCTCTGATATCCCTGCAGAGCCATCCTGGGGTCCTGTCAAACACAACCTTTGGGGAAGCCAGCAGCATTCCCAGACAGCCTCAGCCAACTTCAGCTCGATGCTTTGAGAGGTACTTCAATGGATTTTGGGATTTATAATCAAATTAATCACTTCCTCTAGAGCACATTGCAGCAACTGAAATAAACCAGCCAAGAGAAAGTTTGTGTTAACCACTAGAATGCTAAAGGCTTTTGCTTATCCTTGCTAAAGATCAATAAAAAAAATTGATACATTGTTTTAGCTCACCTTCCTTTCACAAAGCTAAACATATTCAGTTTTCCAGAGGCTCCTAGTTCCCCACCCATGCTTAGAAACCATTTAAAGCATTTAATGTTTTTCACGAGTGTATTACAGCCACTTTTATAAACTCTTATACACCATAGCGCTGCAGAACCCCAAATTTTGCCCTTTTTTTCCCTAGTAAATCAATGGAAACTCACAGCTGCTGCCTTTCCTTTATCCAGGCAAGCCTTTCTCTCCAGACTACAGAGAAGTGAAGAAGGGAGACTGCAGCTCCAGTGGGCTGTAGCAGTGCCTGCAGTCTAAGCCCTGAGTTATCAGCTGTGGACAAGGGAGGGATATGAAAAAGGGGAAAAAAAAGAGGAAAAGCCAGTTTGTAAGTGTCATGCCTGCAAGCATTATTCTGTCATTCAGCAGTAGGGCTACCAGAACACAGATGCTTGGACTGAGAGAGCTTTGGGTCAGAAACCCAGTTTTGACATACACTCAGTGGGTCTTGTGTCAGGGGTGCTGATTAATAGGGGAAACAAATGAGCATCTCTCTAACCCCCAACGTTTATGAGCCTCTGACTTTTTTACAGGCATTTTATATGGAAAAGAAAACCCAAAATCCAACTGGAGTCATTCACTCCAGTATTAGAAACCTTCCTCTACTCAACCACCAAAAAAAAAAAAAAAAAAAAAAAATTTGCTTAATCCTTTTCTGCAAAACACTGCACAGCAACAATTTCACCAGCTTACCATTCTGCATTCCAACTTCTTGCCAAGGTACAGAGCAGACACTAATTCTCATGAGGAGTAGATCACTCATTTGCCAACATTTTTGAACCTTGGTTACTGCTGCTTTATAGTCTCTGATGTAGCAGAATAAAAAGAACCAATGACAGATATAAGTTCTGAACAAGAGTATTATCAAAGCACAGTAATTGTTATTTCATTTTAAGAAATGTAATGCCAACAGCTCAATGGAAATATATTTCATGTAATTTAATACAGTTCTGCTGGAGAAGTGTAAATCAAGCTAAAGTGCTGTGGGCAGTAGAACTGTATTTCCAAATAGGAATTGTGATACATATATTTCAATATAATTTCCTCATCCACATCTGCCCTACACCAACAAAATAACCACTTAACACACGGAGCAGTAGCTTGAGCACATTTTAAATAAATTCCACTAAATATGAGTGCATGAGACATGCAGAATAAGACAAGAACTCCTGGTCCTTTAAGAAAAAACTGATTGGCAATTTCATAACTATAAAAGTGAAAAATTAAAAAGAATACTGCACTCCCACAGCTTGTAGGAAATGAGCCTGTAGAAATGGTACCATATCTTGTTTCAGCATAAGGAAGTTCAATCCCCTCTAGTGCAGAACTGAGGATTTGAAAATATGCCCTTTACTGAAGGTTTGAATAAGCCATCCTAGTTTGAATCTTGATATTTTTGTTGATTCAGTCTGAGCTGTTTAGTTATACTATTTCCTTCAATCTTCTTGGATCTCCTAACTTTCAAGTATCAAGACATCAAGACCTAGAATTTTACCTTATCATCAAGGGAATATTATTTCCCTGATCCCTTAAAGGAATAAATTACTTTACATCCTCTATATACTCCTTTCATTGATTTATCTTTTGCTGCTTTAGTGTAAAAACTAGCTTTGTGAGATATTTCTTTTCCTTCGTTTCTTGTTTCTCTACGTCATCCCACTTCCCCTGACATGGGTGCTATTTTCCCCATTCACTTTAAGGAAAACACCAGGAACTTATATTATGCAGTCTTTCATCACCCTGTACCATTTTCTCTATTAATTGCCACAGGGTTTCTTTTCATTAGTTCTCAGCTGAGTTTCACCAAAATCAATCCAATTAATTATGTTTTCCCTTTTTCCTCTATCATTAGTCAAGCTGGCAAGTAAAGCCAGGTGACACCAATGCCTCTAGCACATTATTTAACAATTTCCTACAGTTTGATATACCTTTTTTCTTTTTTTTTTTTTTTTGCAGTCAGTCGTTACCAAGAAGATTAAGTTCTTGCATTCAAGGATTTCAAAACAGGTTTTTAACCACAAATTGGACAAGCATAAATATCCAAGGCTTTTCAGCTACAGCACAGAGCCCACCAATAATAATTACAACCTGATACCTACTCAGTACAATGAATGAACAAGATAAAATCTGAAAGTACCCAATTCCTTATCAAACATGCAATTCTTACCATTAGATCACCTTTTCATCTTCGTAGAAGCACAAGAAGAAACAGTAAAAAAGCAAATTACAGACTTGCTATTACATCATAGTCTGAACTATAATTTCATTTTATTTTTGTCATCTTTAAGACTTTATAATCACACATGCACTTGATATCTATGGAAGGGAAACTCTGGTTTCCATTGTGGTCTCAATTCAGTAAGTAAAGATCATAGGAAACTTCAACCTCTGAAGCCCCATGATCAAATATTACTCAAATCTCTACCTATATTCTCCCTTAAAGTTTATCTGAGGCAAAGGCACTTTTTGTTGATTCAATAAGCAGAAGAACATTGGAGGTAAAAAGCCTTCAGGACATTGCACCAGGTGCTTAATTATTCTGCTTATGCTACCAGGGAAAAAAGTCAGAGCTACCAAGCATAATTTACTATCTTTGAATCCTAATATCCCAAATGATTTCACCTAGCAAGTTTCTGATAGGCTCAGCTATCCAGGCACTTGCCTCACCAACCCAGTGGTCAAGACCCCAAATGTGTAACTAATGATACAGGTTACTATTAGACATAAACCAAGTGCTGAAACATCAGAAAGCTTCCCCAGCAGGCTCTACACTGCCCCGGTTGTAACTTCAGTGCTTTGTTACTCTGCCAAACAAAATGCATCAGTTTCAGTGATTATCCAATGCCTCACACTCTCCTGTTTCACTTGCTTCTATCATGCCCTCATTGGGACACCCAGGTCATAAATGCTGAAGGGCATTTGCCTAAGAGAACGTGTTCTGGAGCTACAGGATGCTTTTCCCCTTGGTGTGATGTGAGATGTATCCTGTACCATTTCATCATCATGACAGTACTGAACTCAGCACACCTTT
This sequence comes from Euphonia xanthogaster, assembly GCA_034509185.1. NCBI lineage: Eukaryota > Metazoa > Chordata > Aves > Passeriformes > Fringillidae > Euphonia > Euphonia xanthogaster. The sequence continues at coordinate 30,937,371 of JAYDZK010000274.1, forward strand.
GCTGCACTGACACTCTGATAATCAACCACTCCATTTTTTCTACTAAAAAAAGCGCAAAAAGAAGAGGAGTGGCAATTTCAGCTTTTTCACAAATGGATTTTTTTTTTCTAAGCTACAACTGTGCTTATTAAGAGTTTTATATTCCAGGCAGAAGATTAAACCATTAACTATTCCACATATGACTTTGTGACCCTACTTGAGACTGTACAGCCGGGCACCTCCTGCTCCCCTGAAGACAGCAGAAGCTCCAAATTCTCAGCCTCCCCTTCTGCAAATTTAGGTTTTAAAGACAGCATCCACTCTAACATTTTCTTGTCAACTGACACAGGATCCGACCCAGAAGACAAGACTGAAACACATATTTTAGTGTCATTCACACCTAGATTGACACCTCACTCATGAGAGTTAAATGCTGTTTAACAAAAAAAAAAAAAAAAGTGTAACCACTTTTACTTGGCTCTCCCAGGCTTTTTTGTAACAATATGGTAACAGCATCCCAACTGTGCTTTTCATATTAAAGCAGAACAAGAGAAAAGGTCATAGAACACTCTGGAAGGCAACACTCATTTATGCAGCGTTCAAGGTTAGATCAAAGGGAGCAGTAGAACTGGGATTACACTGACTCAAAGGGCTCTACTCCTTTTTTTGCTTATTTGCTGTTCACCCCATAGTGCCTGAAGCTGTTGGCACAGCTGCCTGCCAGCAAAATTTATTTAGAACCCCCTTCATATTGTACTGTTCACAGTCACTGTAACCAATATTTCAGGAATTATATTTACAGAGCAGCTGTCAGCAAAGGGACTTGGATGTGCAGCAGAAAGCCACAGCAATTCACTCTTTATATTCAAGGCACAGTCATTGCAGAAACCACACACAGAGAGGTTCTTCAACTGAATTATCCGAGAAAGACATGGAAGCACCTTGGCTGTGTTTTGTTCTCATACAGTTGCCAAAAATCAAAGCCAGTACTTTCTCACTTATACATATCCAAAGCAGTCCTGCACAGGTTCAGTAATACCAACAATCACAAAACAGCATGTAAGAAACACAGCTTTCAGAACACATTTCAAATTGTAAAAGTCCCAGGATGCAGTATAAGTTCTTCCTAAATGCTCAGTTTTTCCTCTTCCTTAAAGAGAGGGAGGATGCTTCTTTATAATTATAGCTTAGTAGAAGTTATGCCAGTTTTTGAAGACAACAAACAGAATTTACTGAAGGCTACAAAATCTGTGAGATACAGTATGCTTGACATCATCCCAGAGCAAAATGTTCCAAATCATTTCAACCTGTCTTTTTGAAAACTCCAGATAAATAACCACACTTGTCCTAGGGGACTTATATAGCACATCTGGGGCATATACACTTACCTTGGATTATGCCATTAAAAAAAACCCAAACAATTCCAAACCTTTAATCCACAGCAAAGTTTCCACAGTCCCCCACAGCCACAGCTAAGCAAGCAGTCCTTCCAAACTTGTTTATTCCATCTCTATCTTCTTCAGTTCATAGATGAATTCCCTACTGAAATCTTACAGAATTTTAATGTGATTAATAATCTCCTCTTTGTTCTGCAAAGTATTTAACCTTCTCCTTTTGCAAGGTCATAAAAATAATTGTTATAAATACTCTGGTTCAACAGACCTGAGAGACCCTGCTTTTCTACAGATGGGAATAAAAGTCCTGTATGTCTCAGGAACATGGTACCTGTGAATTTCACAGTACAATTGGATTTACTTACATACCCACAGAGTAGTGCTGACAAGACAGTTTCAAAATAAAACCAATTGTATCTGTGGTGTTATATGAAATAATCATGGAAAATTGATAAAGTTAATTCGTAAAGGTCTAAAGTAAATTCTACAGGGGGTGATAGAGAGAAAGCAAGGCTGTACTCAAAGGAATTAAACCACCCTGCAATATAAATGTTAGAGTAGCCCCATAAAACAATGAGCTATAGCAGATTATGGAAGGAAGCAGCCAGATCATGAATTAGATATCGGAAACTGTATGCAAGTTGAAAAGAAACCTCATGAAAAGTCTAAGGTTGCCTAAACAACCTGTTGCCCACACAGGCTTTAAATACTGTAGGCACCTTGGTGGTAAGAGCTTTCAATGACATAAAAGGGAGTAAACCAACTGGTAAAAAAAAAAAATCTAAGTCCACTAAGCCAAACTATTTTCTTAAGGTTAATTCAGGGAGCAGGAAGTTAGAGCATGTCTCAAGGGAAACCAGCTATGACTTTTTACACTTCAAAACCACATTGTCCTCTATAAAAAGAAAAGACTAAGGGGGAAAGAAAATAAAGCTCCCAAATTAGACATAGTGATCTCTCACACTTTAGGCAATAAAGTATCTGCAAAGCTGAGACTAAAGAAGCAGTCACTCTTACACAGGAAAGAAACATCCGAGTAGAATATTGCTTAATTCTTCTGCATGAGACACATTTCTGCCAGGAATATTCTGAAGGTCTCTTGGACTAGAGAAACAAGCAATATCCCAGGATGCTACAACTCCATTTTGTTCCTACAGTTGCACACATTTTGGTTTGTCTCCCCAGGAATTCAGGCAGTGCATCACCACTGGGAGGTCAGCAGCTGAGGGATTCCAGAGATCATTCCTTTGTACTGCCCTACTGACACTGGGAAGGAGCACAGGGCACTGCAGTCAGCTTGCAGAAGTCACTGGCTAATGTGAATTATTCTGCTCAGCACAGACAGGCCAGCTCTGTGTGACTCACTGATGAGCCTCCACTGCTGTGACCAGGGTTGAATTAACTGCCACAATGAACAAAACACTCAGTGAACCCATCTTATTGTCAGACAATACATTTCAGATCTTGTTTTTCTTGGCAACATCATTACATTTTTTTCTGCTCGTTCCACTCTTATTCTCACTCAAAAACAACCACATAGACAAATTACATGCTGCAAGAATGCTGGACAACAGAATTTTTCATAAAAACATGAAAGAAAAACAAAGCATAAAATGCAGATTTGAGAGTTAAGATAAAGTACTACACTTCTTATTTGACCATTACATGTCATCTATGCCTGAGACATGAAGAATGGAGAGGGTATGAGCCTATCAAGCTTCATAAATAGGCAAAACACTCCTGGAAATACTGGAAAGAGACTCAAAGGAATTTTCAGCTATTGGTGGTTGGTATTTAATTGAGAGTGCAAGTTAAATAGAGAAACTGACAGGAACTGGATTATGTTCAGCTGTATGATAAGCAAGTACTATGTACAAATAGAAATCTTTCATTACTATGCCTCATTTATTAATCTTCTCAAAAATGTTTACAAGGAATTGAATCAAATAAGTTATCAAACAAGAAATCCATAGAGCTCTGCCAGGACAGCAAACACACAGCTCCTGGCTTTACAATGGACAGCAAGCCTGGAGCTCATTATCTAAGAAAAGATCACACAAGTTCTCCCTTCCACAGCCAGTCTTGCACACCTACAGAGCCCTCATTCTCTGTAAGCCAATGTGCAGATATACATCTGCTAGATAGTTGTTTACAAACAAAGGCAAAAGTGCATTTTAATGGGCATTACAAAAGATGCCACTAAACCAAGAAAAATTCCCTGACCAGCCAATATTTATATGCTGCTAGACAACAGCAGGATGAGAAATCTTAAAATGTCTATGGTATCAGCAAAAAAAAACCAAAACAAAATCTTGGACTGTTGGAACATTTTAATCCATGAGGAGGTTTCAAAAAAGCTTTTTTGATCTATGCCTACCCACATGCCAGGTCCAAAACATCTATGAGATGAAATCATTTCAGCAGATCATGACAGCCTTGTGAGATTGAAAGAACAGCATTAAATCTGCACCAATACATCACTCTAAAAAAATGCATAAGGCAGTGAATTACTTTCCCTTATGTCTTTAGGAACAGAGTACGTGCACATGCAAGCACACATTCCTGTGTGTGTATACATGCAGAGTGCACCAATACACAATTTCTCTGCATTGTGTACTTCAGTCTGGGTCTTAGCAGTGCTGTATCCAGGAGAGCCACAAAAGCAGGCAAGCAATCTTTCCTTCAGCTAGTCCATTCCCTGACTCCAAGCTGCAGAGGGACTGAGATGGGGAACAATGCAAGGCTCAGAAACAGTTGTTATGCAGACAAGAAACACAATCTTCTTGATTTAGAAGCTGGGATTCAGAACTCCTTCTTCTCTACAATTTATAATGTAATTATAGTATTGCTTGCAGCTCCAAATGACTCATGAAGGACCATTTTGGAAAAATACCTCTGTCTCCCAAAGCAGCTTTTCCCTCTAAAACTGTTGTGCACTGTGCTGAATTTATTCTCACAGGGAGCCTCCTCACTGTAAGAAAAGGTTCATGTTGTGACCCTGGGCACTGCAGGATTTACCATTTGGCAAGGATGGTTTCCTCATACAGCTGCTGTAGCCTGGCAAGCTCCTAGCACTGCCTGCATTCCCCTGAAATGCTCCTCATGGATATGGACTGCAGAATTCATGCAGGCAGCTGAAGTCAGCCCAGAATGTGCCACACTCATGGCACAAATAGCAGTTCCTGCAGCAGGGAACACCAGTGGTGCTGTGAGGACACCCTGCAAATCCATCCCTCTGACCAGGAAATGTGGTGTAGGGATAGGAAAGTCATATAGGTGTCAAACCAGGAATCAAACATTTCAGAGGAGCTGTTACACATTTAATGGGAACTTTCCTGAAATACCACTAACAAATTTCATTTGGAGATGAAAATCACAAAAGAGCCCCAAACAACACTCTAGCTGTACTGAGAGATTTCTGTGTGTACTCCAGACATTATTTGCTACATCAGCAAGCAAAGAAGACAGTGATTATAAACACTGTCTGAAGACACATGTAGAGATATAAATGGAACTAGTGGAGACAGGGAAGGTGAAGGATAGACACAAACAACGCAGGAAGTGTGGGGGTAGGGAACCTCATGGACATGACTTTAATAAATTGATTCCCTTATACCCCAGCATTGGGGAACATTATTTTATATTTCAAAAAAGATACTAAGCACAAAATTATCCTAACTAAACAAAGCTGAAAGTTAAGAGCTTTAAGAGGTACATCCATAAATTACCAGCTTGCCAAACTGACACACAAATAGAAATACAAGGCTATGGTTAGACTCAACTACTCAGCTCTCACACTAATTATTCACTCCCCCGTGGTTTTCAGGCTTTACTGAAGCCCAAATCACTGTAAATAAATTAAGACTGTTTTAAAATAGCCAACACAAGCCTCCATCGTGTATGGTAACTTCTTTTTGATTGGACTTCCAAACATCTGCACATTGGAGGCAATCCTATGTCCAAACTCAGAGCCCCCCTGCCTAAAAACATATTTCAAGGCATCACACAGACTAAGCCTGAACGTTTCAGGAAGGAAAAACTTTGTTCTGTGGCTTCCAACAGTTTGGTTATCTAAAACCTCTGAAAAGCTAGGGGAGTGATGGACCCCTGCTCCTCACCCCCAGAGGAACAGCCACATGACTGTATCTAAGCAGCTGGACACAGCAACTTTTCAGTGCAGGTTCTCTAAATGTAGGAGTCCATGAAACCAAAACTGGAATTCAAGCCTCTCTTTGTAAGCCTGCCACCTGCTTGCCTTAAGTTGATTTAAGGAAGCACAACCATTTTCCTCCTGTTCAGATGGCAATTTTGATTGAAACATTCTGACAGGTTACTAATTTGGGGCCAGTTTTAAAGAAAAGCATTGTTTTTATCTGGTGATAAAAGTTTGGTTATGTTTGTGATTTATAAGAAATTACTTTAAAAAGGCCAGGTTGCAGATGACAGTCTGCCTACACACTACAGCCCACAGCTGCATAAAACAGAGTAATTGCACCATCACAGCCTTTGAAACATGATTAATGGTGATTTCATCTTTCCACAAATGGGTATAGAAAAAGAACTGTTATGCCTGGAAAATAAATTTGCCAACAAAAATATTGTAGCCTAAGTCATTTTCTAAATGGACATGTTACTTCCCAGTAATAAAATATACTTGCTCTGTATCCAGACAGAAAGTAGTAAGCAAATGCATTTAAAATCAAAATATAATTTTAACTCTTCAGTCCTGGGTTTATTTAGGAAAAGAACTCAAACAATTTAAAGTTTTACAACCAGTAAATAATAGATTAGGATCCCTAAATCATACATAACTCAACCCCAGCTAATTGATATCTCTTATCACAACATTGATAGTGAACACATTGATACAGAGTGGCATTTGGAGCAGCTGATAATGTCATCACCTCATATGAGAAAATGCACTCAGTACAGAAATCATCCCAAGGATCAAATTTATCTCTAATGATGCATTAGATGCTGCTACTTTAATTGGTGCTGCTATCAAAACTCATGAATAAAAGTGATGTCAACACTCAGTAATAGTCATGATTATTGATCAAAAAGGCCTTATTAAAACTAGAGAATTTTGCACATTGACACTTAACCAACTGCAAAGGATTGGCAGGGTTCAGAGATGAGTCCCTGCCATCTGCACATGAATATGTATCAAAGGTTCATTTGATTAGTAACAAACAACTTACAGTCATTACATCAACCATAAAGAGCACCATGTAAAGAAGAGTAAGAGAGTTATTTCAGCCTACAGGATTCCTCTATGAGATACAGGGACACCTTCAGAATATGCACAGACACTCCAGCAGCACATCACTTCTAATCAAGCCTTGGAACAAATAAAAATCAAATCAGGATGGACAGGCTGAGACAAGCAGTTGCCAAAACAAAAGACTAACAATAGTGCATGTCTGAAGGTAAAAAAACCATCCAAAGTTGTAATCTGATATACTTTCCCTAAAATCTGAATTTACATTATTCAAACTGGAGAATGATTCTCTCTTTTAGTAATTTGAGATGATACAGTGAATGCTGGTGCCACATACTCCTCATGGAAAGCCTTCACCTGAGCTTTCAGACTGTCTCACATTAAAGTTCCTCCCACTGCCAAGTCTCTGCTGGGCTGTAACACTGAACCCCTTTAGATTTTCCTGAAACACCAGGTTTATTGCTATTTCACTATACTTGAAAACACTGTTGTTTATATTACTTTTGCCATCCTGTAAGGGTCTAAAGCACACCTCTGCATCGCTCTTCAGTCACAACCTAAATTTCCCTAATGCTTTACAGTACCTCAGTTGAGGTTGGAATCACCCAGGACCCCTCTTTCACAGCTCTGAAATGCTCCTGGGGATCGAGGCACAGTGGACAGCATCTAAATTCTCAACCTCTATTAAATTGTTCTGTGTTATGATCATATAATAACACAAAATTGATAGGTAAGAGAAAGCAAAAATATTCCACAAGTAACTAAGTGGAATCACAAAGAAAACAAAACTCAAGTAAACAGGGACTAAAGCCTCAGGTGTCTAATGCATAATAAATTACTCTGGAACAACAATGGTATTTTCTCTACAATGATCTAGGCTTTTAAAGACCCTCAGTTGCTCCTCTCTTGGCTGCACTTCCTCCACAGGACACAATAGTGTTATATATCCTTGGCTCTATCCTCACTGCCCTAAATTACAGGCATGGTGCACCCAACCAAGAGCAGGACATGAACCACAGCTGCCCTTGCAGATGGAAGCAATGCAAGGAATGAGGGTCATGGGCTTCACTTCAAATCTCGGAGTTTTGCCAATACCACAAACTTGATCCCCATCTTGAGGAAGATGCTTTGGTCAAGGCATGACTATGGAAGACCTGAGCAGCACCACCCAGCCTCATCCTGCGTAGTTCATCTTGTTTTTCAGGAATAACCCAGGAAAGAAAAGAACAAAAGTGCAAAACTACAAGGTTCACAGCACAATGCATGGAACACTGAAGCTGAAACCTTTCTGGCATCCATAGCAACTTCTCAAATTGCCCTGGCCATAGAGACATTCTCTTTTAAGAAAAACCCTAATTGCCTTAAGACACAGGTGGTGAAGAACAGCTACTTGACAAACAAGCCAAACACCTTCTGTTTCAACTAAGAATCAGTATTCATTTGTATGTGATAATATGGTAGACAAGGTTATATACTGAAATGGAAGTTTCTATCTTGAAATGTGTTTTAAAGTCAACAAGTATTGAGGAACAGGCAAGTGAGGCACTACAAAAAACAAGACTGCCAAACTACAAACCTACAATTAGGGTAAAATATAGTATATGGCAATAATGTGTGCTTCACAGCATATTTTAAACTAAAATAGAGGTATTTCATAGATACTAAAACTCTTTTTCAAAGAATGTGGAACAATTATCTTTTTAGAAGTATTTTTGGATGGGTTTCTCAACCATACCATCTGATAGAGATTTTTAACAAGTGAAATATATTTAAGGTGGGTAAGTTCAATTTTCATCTGAATTTTTAAAAGCTCTCTCGGATTTTTATTTGCCAAATACATTCCACCAGCTGTAATCAGTGACCTAAAAGCCAGATATTCTCCAACATTGTTTTGCAAATCACATTACATAAAGCAAAGATAAGCCTAATTCATAGTGAGAAAATATATTAGATGGATAAAAAACTTTTAGATAAGAGGCTCAAAAATTATCCCTGAATCCAATCTAGTAATAGGATTAAATTTAAATGTCTCCAACAAACAAAAGTTTCAAGCAAAGCCAAGTCCAGATGCTACACACAAGAAGCTCTGTATAACATTTTTTTCACTGCTGCACACATTTAATAAAGATGCCTTGGTCAACCTGAATGCAGATACTCGGCCATGCAGACTAAAGGACAGTTTCCCTAGATGCCATACATCACTCTACCCCAAGGACTCCAAGCAACTTCCCTATTTCCCCAAGCAACCCCACGAGTTCTGGTGAAGGACGAGGCATCTTGCAGTGCTTATGTCTATCTGGGAGGCTGTTTTCAGATTCCACAAAATAGAAGATAATGTAGAGTACATAAAAATGCTTCTCTCCTCCTCTTTAACTCCACTGCAGCAATGACCTCTAAGAAAGCAGCACAGTTCCCCTGCTGCCACAGCTGCATTCACATGGACATTCTCTGGTTTTGAGTAAACCAACACACACCAAAGTGAGCCATCCCCAGTCAGGCACAGGCAGTACACTTTATCTTACTGCAGTTCCAAATGAATACCTAATGTATCCTGTTGAAACCCAGTATGTGGCTTTGCCACCCTTTAGATGCAGTGACCCCTGCCTTGGCTGGACAGGCCAAGGTCATTCAGCACTGTAAATGCATTCACTCTCACCTAGAAGCTCCTAGAAGCAGCACACTAAGTTAATAAGGAGAGAAAAAGTACACATTAAATATCATCCTTCAACACTAAAGCTTGTTTTGATCTTTTAAAATGGATGAAAATTATCTTCTCAGAAATTAAGAGTTCTTACTGTTTATATTCTTCCGTAAATTTAACTTCCTGAAATATCATTCTGATTCTAGAGCTCATTTTGCAGCCAGTATCTGATCTCCTACTCTCTTCCTACTCAAAGCCATTTACTTTTACTTTTTATTCACCTTTTACTTTTCCCCCCTTTGTTTTCTTGGTTGAAATCTGTGATGAGATAGCAGTAATCAACTTGTACTGACTGATGATGGAAATCAATACACACAACAATCCACAATTTCTGGAGGGGACCTTGCATTCCCTGCTCTTCACCAGACTGCCATTGCTGCCTTTGGAGAACATGTTATTCCAGTTAAACACCACTGTGGTGGAGCTCTGGTGAGGTCATGCTTGGCAAACACTTAACTAAATTAGGGAATATTTCTTCTAAATGCAGTCCAAACACAATTCTGTTATAAAAAAAGCTGCAAATGTTGTACTGGCTGTATAGAGAGACAAATAGGTTCAAAACCTGCATTGCCACTCCACAGCCTTCTGTGGAGTAATGTTAATAATAGCTTCATCCCATCAACTTCTTCTTGCCAGGTTAGGGCTTGAATCAATCCCTCCTTTCCCAATGAGATGAAAAGTTTATGAGGTATTCTTTCATTTGGTAAATTTTCAGATTAAACGCTTTCCACCTAGCAAAAAGAGTCAAAGGATACCCCTTTTCATGTGCATGTTACAGGGATCTCTACTTCAAACACAGGTTCAACCTCATAACCATTCACTTTCCCATAAATATTACAGAGCAGTACAAACCTGCTGGACTCATTTGGACAGCTCAATTTTGCTTTTCTTAAGTCTGTTGCTAGACATTTTGCCATATTCTTTAAGATGTACACTGTTTTTTTCATTCCTAGAGGCAAAACGTATTACCACACACCAGAACAAAAAAAAAGAAAAAAGGTATAAAAATAACACAGGTTATATTACAAAACTGTAGCCTTGCTAACATTTCCTAAATTTCAGTTAGACAAAATATTGAATTCACTTTCACGAAGACTGGTATTTCATTTTAACAATGGACAATCCTCTTGCACACACATAATAAGCAAAAGCACAACTGCCAAGTGGGAAAATCCCATCTTGAGTTCTGAAGCTTCTCAAAAGCATGTGTACACCAAGAAATATGCTCCCAACCAGGAGCAGACGGAGCTGCTCTACTATTCAGACATTAGTTTGAATCCACAAGATCCAGGTATCCCAACCCTACTGCTCCAAGAGTTCCCACAGGGAGGGCTGGTGAGGCAATGGTCATACAGGCACTACAACCAAACAGTGAAGCCCCCTACAAGCCCAGCTCCATGGGGTGTGTTTCCAAGGAAACAAACTCCAGACCCAACACAAGCCCCCACTAATATGCCTGCAAAAATTCCACATGATCTCTGTTCTATCTTGGCTGTAAGCAGTTCTGCAGGAAATAACCACATTAAAAAAAAACGAAACAAAAAAAAAAAAAAAAAAAAAAAAAAAACAAAACCAAAAACCCCCACCAAATCTCTGTATCTATCCAGTTCAGATTAGAAGAAAATCAAACCTGCAGAGGACAGAGCAAACCTTTACCTGTTCAAAACAGCCAGGAATAAAACCATAATTCATTCTTGTCATAGAGAGGAAAATCACAGATAGTATTTTTAAATATGTTTTGAGGTGTCTGCATGTATTCACATAGTCCGAGAGAAAACAGATGTTTCTCCACAGAAACCTGGACTGCAAGTTCATGAAAAACCAAAAAATGCTGAAAGAATGCAGCTGACCTTCTCTGTGGGCACAGTAATGACCATACAGTCACAGCCAAGAGAAATGTAGCCCATCTGCAAAAACATTAAGATATGTACACTTGGGGAAAAATCAGGATACAAGATACTTAGTAAAGACTAGCAAAATATGGAATCAGCATTTTATAACAGTGAAATCTTTGATGAAGAAAACTTCAGAGTCTCCTAGTACATTATGCACTTGTTTTACTTAATTTACTGGCTATTAAGTCACACTTCCCACAGTAGGGGAGAGCATAGGCCAGCAGAGACAGAACTGCAAAAACTACAAAAGCTACAAAAGCCATACCTAAACATTCATGAGACCAATATGGGACCCTAAACAAAGCTCCCCTGCCCTCATTTCACTAGGCTACATTCTATAGTAAAACACTGATGTAGCTTTTAAAATTTAAAAGCAGAAACACCCACACCAAAGCCTGTTACAACCAAGATAACTTTCTACAGAGCTCCTAACACAGAGCCAGCCCTAAGCAAGGCTGTTGGGTGAACAAAGGAAAGACTCTGATGTGCCACAGCAAGGTGGAACGAGACATGAAAACCTCTCACCAGCTCATCAAAGCCTCTGCAGGTTATCAGCTTCCCTATGGGAGAAATGCCCTGGATGTCAGCTGAAATGATTAAAAAACAAGGGTTTTAAGCTCCCCTGACAGGTAACTGGGGCATGGGAGGAAGATGAGAGAAGTGCTTCCCTCTAGCCAATTATAATCAGAATCCTGCCTCTGATGCACTGCAGACCAAGATCCAGGATTTTCCCTATTAACAACTCTCCAAGTGACTGACATACGCACATCGATAATCATTAAAAAGCCATCTTCATTTGAAAACCACTTTTCATTTGGTATATCTATAGGATGAAATTATCACAGCTTTACCAATTAGTGGCCACATATCAAACCGGGTTTTCTGTAACCAGACTTGTAAACAGAACAGAATCCCAAGGATACCCTTTTGTACCAAATCTATACCACTACCACAAAAAAATCACAATAAAATAGGTTATTTGTTGTGCATGAAAACATAAACAAAACTAAACAGATTTGCAGCAAGAAACACGGACTTTGAGATCCAATGAAAATACAAGGAGATGTGAGAACTGCTGCTGTGAACATTCAGTTTCCATAAGTGATACCAGATAGATCACGCACTGACTTGCACTGTGCTGGAAAAGCTGGAATTACAGCATTAAGCTGTTCTGCATGGCAAGCTTCTGAAGGCAATCCTCCTGCATCATACATGAAGTTCTCTTTTAGTACAGCCATTCTGAGCAGGGTTTTGAAGATCAAGGGGGTTTTTAGTTAGCTCCTTTCTCCTACTGCCAGTGTCATCCAGCTGCTGCTCCCTTCCCATGGCTGCTACAGCAACTGTGAAAAAAAGATGTGGCAATAACACAAATGCCTTAAATATTTTTTTGCTTTCTGTCTTGACAACTGCCAAGAGTGCAACATCTAATCTTGGCATTTACAATAAATTCTTTTCCAAGCTTCCCTTTTTGGTAAGGTATTTGCTGTCTAAGGCTTCTAGATATCCCTGCTCACATATCAAGAAACTTCTAAAACTGCTGCAAGTCCATTTCTCTCCTCTCTTATTTCTGCAAAAATCTCCCTGCACAAACCAGAAAAACCCAAGTTTTGGAGTTTTTCCTGGAGCACACATACTTCATCTTTTTAGAGTGACAGAATTTTTGAAGCCTCATTTGAAGGACAATTGAATTGACTGAAAACAACAAGCCAAGTACTAAATAAATCAAATAAATTCCAATATTCCAAAAGTTAAGTCCAGTATGACCCTCTCAATTTTGTATCAGCAAATCCTCTGAATTCAGACAGGTCCAGTTCAAACTTGAACTTACATAAAATATGGGACACTGATAGATATCAAAATTATTTCTAGCAACCATTTGTTTCAAAAATCCCACAAAATTTTTAAGTTAATTCTAAGATGTTGCACACTTCCCCCTGCATTCCCCTACGAAGACATGGTATGGATTTTACAAATCAAGTACAAACTGTTCATTTTTCATGGTGCATAGAACTGGAAAAAATATATGACTCCTTTGATTTTTAATTAAAAGCTGAACAGCAACTACAATACCTCTGTTCTCTCACAATTCAGCTATTCACTAGATTTCCTACACAATGGAATTACGTTCAATTTGCATTATGCATTATTGTGCTCAATTTCCTTTAGCAAAGTTCCTACATCACCTGTCATTTTTCTGGAAGCAACACACCATTTAACTATGTATGTAACTAGCAAAGCTTCAGAGCAGCTTCCCTTCTTATACAGCAATGATTTAACAGGAAAAAAAAAAAAAGTCACATTATGCCTTGGAATAAAAATGCAATTCGCCCCCCCCCCCAAAATTAGCACTATACAATATACAGCTACAGCTAGGACCAGCTATTAACCAGTTATTTCACTTGGGGTGCTGGAATGTTGAACAGATGTACACCAACCCCTCAAGCAGTCAGTTAAAATCCACATGCCTAATCAAAGAGTACTGATGTATGGCAACTGTATCAATGCCATTACAATAACAATTCCCCCTGTGTATTCGATACATTTGCACACAGACTTTCTAGCTTGGACGCTGATAAAAGCTCATGGTTTTGCATGTTCCAAATTTTCAAGCATTCAAAAAGTGTTTGAACAAACTTGTAGGGGTAAAATATCCATCCAGTTCCCTTAAGCACAAAATAAATCTTCTTTGAGCCAAGTTGTCCTTAACTTACACATCCCTAAGAAAGTAACTGTGTGCTATTTCATTCTTACCTTCTCCAATAAAGAATAAAGGAGAAAATGAGTCCACATACAAGACAGCACAAAAAGTATTAATCTAATTCCACCCAACTATTAAAATTTCTAATTCTTGACATTGGTACATTCCACAGCAACTACAGATTTTCTAGTCCAAGTCCTCCGGCACTTCAGTCCACTGCTCCTGCTTAACTGCTGTCTGGTGCTCTCCTAGAACTCCAAGCTGGCCTGGGCTAGAGCTGAATTTGCCCTACAACAAGTTACCAAAAACAATCCAGGTGTTGCTAACCCGAAAATCTAAGTTTCATCAAAGCATGTGTTATTAAAAGTCAGCTGAGAAAAGAGAATCCACTGTGATTGATCCAAAAGAAGAGCCATTTCCTGCCCTGCCAGTGAATCCTTTTGGGCTCAGCAGGTTTGTCACTCTGTAGATTAATTTAGCTGCTTCTCTTCCTTATGGAGTCTCTGGGGCTTTTCTCTTCGCTGCTCCTTCCATCACTTCATGGGAGCTGTGCCTTTCTGCAGCACTTGCCAGGAGTCCTGCTGTCTCTGGGAACTCCTCTCAAAAGGAAAATTCCTGTGCCCCAAGGAAAGGAGCTGCTGCCCATCTCCCATTCAGCACCTGTGATCCACACTCTTTTGACAAGGATTGCAGGCATGCAAGAAAGTGAAATGGAAAGAAAGCAGCTTGTCAAGTCACAGCCACCATGCCAGCCTGCTCAGTTCTGCTGTTAAATCTCAACTATAGGAATTTAAACACAATCTCTGATACTACATCAAAATCCACACAGTGGGGAATTAAATGAACCACTACGCAAAAAACTGCTAAGATTTATATCCCCTCAATCTCCTAGGTCCTTTAAAAAGATCACAGCTGAGCTGTCAACCTTATAATCATGAGAAGAATCCACAATATGAAGAATTCAATGCTACACAGCTATACTAGGAGTCCAACTCAATGCATTGGTGAAGGCAACAAAATATTTCTGAGTACAGCCTGAAACCATAAATAATAAATAGTTAAACTATCAGTAAGTTAAAGGCCAAAGCCTGTTTCTAATATGGCTTATTGCAACAAGAAAAAGGACAAACTGCATCCACACCTGTCACAAGCCTAAGAAAGGGCTCTTTTCTAAAACACTACCACAGGAAGTTAGTGAGTTTTGAACAATGTGAAAAAAATCAAGAAGTACAAATAAAAGAAAAGTTGCCTCTTAAAGACATTTCCTAAGCAGGAAGAAGTTTCTTCAATGCCAATATGTGACCAGTTAGTGTTCTGGGAGTTTATCTCTTAGACCCTTAGATCAACATCACACTTGAGAAAAAAAGCAGTGAGTGAAGGAGAATGCTCCAGATGGAAAACGCAACACCACGTCAGAATGCTAAGCTAGGAAGGCAGAGCATTTCTAGATTTCATGACCAAAATTACCTGCTGCACCTGTCACAGGCCATTAAATTCATCTAGGAAGGATTTCCACCTTTGGAAAGCTATAGCAAAAATTTACATTTTCAATTTCAACGTCTCAATGGATGGCTACAATGTTTTCCCAAATGGTAGCTTGTCCAAAAGATGAATCATCTTCATTGTCAAAAACATATGCCTCACCTCCAAAGCCAGTTATTAAGCATCTGGTTTAGTGATTGATACTTGTTATGTGTCTCCCTGCAAAAGAGCACAAGCATTGCTACCTGCTGTTTTCCTATATAGTAAAGGCATTTGTAATTGCTCTTTCTGAAAAGCATTAGGCCTCTAATTGTCAAACTTCTGCACATTTTTATGGCTCGTTTCTAGTCATACAACTGTATGTTCTCAAGAACTTTGTAAGGAAGCATCATGGTCATGACTATATTTTAAAATCCAACTTCATTAAGATGGAGACATAGCAAAAATCACCTACTTCATTTCCATTTCACCTCATTTTCTCTCCCATCCTTCCCCATCTCTTGCTAACACAGAACAGTGTGCACCTCTGGCTGAGACTCACAGGTGTCACAGAGGGCAGTCTCCTTACAGATCCATTATTCCAGACATCAGTGACTGAAAAGACCTCAAAACTGTGATTCAGAGAGACATCAACATACCCGGACACATCAGAGTATCTCACATTCACTTATATGGGCCTGAAAAAGCCCCAAATCTTCTGAAGAACCGTAAAAAACACAACTGCTCACAAGCAGAGGTTAAGAAACAGCTGACATGAAACTCCTGGGACAGGAACAGGTATCTTCTGCATGCCATCATAGTCAGGGGTACCATCTGCTGGAACTCACCTGCTTTATTTAACTCCTCTTACATAAGGTTGACAGAAACAGAAACTGTATTTTGAGAGAAACAAGCTGTGCATTAAATAGAAGTCAAATTCCTTGGCTTCCAACACTGTCAAATATACCATAATATACTGTCAGACACAAAGTGGCTGTAGCATATTTCTGCTTAGCAGAAAGTCTTCATCCCTTTATATCAGAAAAACACTTGCACTTCTCTGGTTAAAAAACAAGAGGAGCATTTTGGAATACATACTTCTTTTTTTTTTTTGTATTTTGGCAGGACACAAAGATCTTGCAACTAAGCAGCATGAAACATTCCACCTAGGAGGCTACAAATAAAACTTTTTTAATGGAAGCAGCTGCCAAGATTCACTCACCTGGATGAGGCTGGACCCTATTAAACTTCATTCAAGCGAGTCACAGAATATCCTGTATCTTTTATCAAAACAAAACCACACATACTGTGACTGCAACCTTCAGGCTAAGTTTCTTTGAACAGCATGGACAGTGCTAATCCTAGTGAGCCATGGAAGTGCTCTCCTGTAGCAGCACTGCTTTGCTTCTCCTCTCCTTCCACTATTCTCAATTCTTTCTCAGGACATCTTGAAAGAGATAAAAGCTCCTTGGATTGGAAGCACAATGTTTCTCAGAATGTAGAAGTCTCAGAAGAGTATTTCCACGGCTTTTATTAAAGCCTTAGTGTACATCAAGGGGAAGAACAACTGATGAGCCTGAAGAATTGTGATACAGGGCTCTTAAAATAAACTTTGTGTCACATGGAGTTGTTCCACTTTGTATTGACACCCTGGAGATTTTCAGCTCCAACTTGGCCTCTAGTAACTCTAACCACACAAGAAAACCCTTTGACTAAACCTTCAACCAGTAAAGAAATTCAAGAAGAGACAAACTGGATTATCAATCTATTTTTTTTTTTATTATTATTATTATTACCACCATGTTTCACAATGCATGGAGATTTTCTGATGCTGAGTACACATCCTTGAGAAAGAAAGGAACTGTTTTACATGTGTCCTCTTAATTGCCTCTAACAGGAGTATTTCCCAAAACAGCAGCATGGGGTTTCTAAGTGCATGTTGGGCAAGCCCTTTTTGTACACTTAAGTTCCTGACAAACCATGCCTAAAAATTTGTATAATAAGGTACTCCTGAAATTTTAATTCCGCCTTCTCTTTACCACAATAAAAAGAAAAGTTCATCCTTTATTTCCCTAAATTGGATGATCTCCAGCAGCTGTGAAAGAGAAGACAAGAAGTTTGGGAGACTCAGATGCCAAACTTAAGTGACCTTAACTACTGCAGTTACAGCAACACTTATTTAGCAATTACTCTGATAAGAGAAGATCAGTAATATCAACAGATTTGCTCAGGCTCCTGCTAACATCGCTGCTACTACACGAGGAGAGATCCATGATAAGGAGCAGAAATAAAGCACTAAGTGGCATCTCCTCCAGGTGAGGCCAAACCCCAGAAAATACACCAGCAGCACAATATAGAAGCCAAGTTAGCATGGTTATTTGGAAGACATGTAATTTTTCCGCTTCTCCTGAGTATTCTTCACTCACTTGGAAGGCAAACTGAATGAGCTCCCCTTTTGAAATGCCATCCTTACCCAAAGTGCTTGAGGCATCACTGTGGGTGGGTGATCAGGGTCCACACTGTGCAGCAGCAGTCTCTTGTTACCTGGGTTACCCAGGATACATTTGAACCATGTCAGAAATTAACTTTTTTTTTTCCCCATAGAAATAGAAAGAAAGGGGTATTCCTGTTAAGAAAAATGCTGGACAAAGCACTATTGCCCCTTTCTGTTACATGTCAGTATGTTTTTGCCAGACTTATCGCCCAGCAAGACAAGTGCCCCTCTTGCACAAGAGGCAAGGGACAACCAATCACTCACTCTTTGTAAGCAAGGCAACTTTTTAAAGTCTCAAAAAAGAAATTTGTTAGAAGCCATCCTATTCTTTCCTCTTAACTGTCCAGGAAGATTCACAATGAAGACTGGTTAAAAACAATGGCACTTGACCATGAAAAAACCTCATAGAACTTGAAGAAAAAGCAGCTTGGAGCTGTCACATTCTGAATGCAAAGACACAGTCATATCCAGGAAAAATGCCAGCCATACCAAGACACCACAGAAAATGACTAAGGACTATTTCCAAACAATATTCCTTGCAATATCCAAACAATTCATGCTTCTTACTTGAGTCAGATCTTAATATCAGAAACAACAGAAACATCTGCAGAAAGCATCAGGTACAAATCAAGGCAAAATGTAGGAGTTATTTTCATAATCCTTAGCTAATTTTTGGCTGAGTCGCTACTTGGCATGTATTAGTAGACAGCATTCCCTCAGTTTATAAAAACCAAAGCACACCAAGCAATGGTATGGCAGTGCCATGTGCACGAGAAAACTGCATGCCTTATGCCACTCCATTGCTTCATTGGGTAATAAAATGTTGTGTTAACTGCTTGAACAAAAAATATATCACAATGTTAGCACACAAAGTCTGGAGCATCAATCTGTCAAAAGGTATAGCTATGAAAATGCAGTAGGAACATTCCATATTCCTCTTTCCACACACTGGGTTTGTTACTTCAAATATCAGAGAGAAATTCTAAAGAGTCTTGTAAACTTAAATCAAGCAGAAATTGCACATTCCATCATCCATCTGCTGCTCTAGCTCTTGCTTAAAATGTAATAGTACAGCTATGTCTTTCTTTCATACACAGAAAGAAAGAACAAAGATTTTGCCAAAGGTCCACCCTAAACTGGATGGATAAGTTTTAGCTAAAGCATCACCCTGAACATTTTAGATTTCTACTTTTTAAATTTTAAGAGAGAACACAATATTTTGCATATAAACCACTAATATATTCATTATTTCTACATGGATCTGACATCCATGTTGCGAGCAATCTACTGTTTGTTTCACCATTTATTTCCCATAAATCAAAAGCTTAGAGTTAATAACCTCCCACCACAGGCACAAAATGTATTTCATACCCACATTCTCTTTCTGATCTCCCTGAAAAGATTGCTTATTTAGTTACTTTAAAATTTCTAATGCATCCTTTTGTTCAAGAAATGTCTAATATTAACAACCACCAAGGCCCCAGTAAATAAGGTTGCAAGTTCCTGATTAGGAATACACGGTTTTAGCATTATTTCAATTAAATCACACCAGCATATTCCATCACTAACTGCATGTTCTGACAAACTGCACAGGCAACACCTTACAATATATGTTGCACCATGTTAGACTGGCCCTCTGCACCAAAGTGATGCAAACCACTGCTCCCCAAAGTCTACTGATCACAACTATTTGAGAAGGGAGAAATGCCTTCTGGATGCCAACAGCCTAGTCTTGCACAGGATTTTATCAGACCACAATTACAAGAGGATACAAACACCTTGCAGCAGGGTTTTAGCTGCTCTCATAACTTCGAGATGAGAGCAACAAAAGAAGCAGGAATGCATTTGCAAATTCAGAATAAGAGCTAAACAAACCCTGCTTCCTAGGACCATAGAAGTATTTAACTCCTAAACTCTATACTTAACTTTATAAAGTAGTACAAGGAATTTGAAGCACCCTCTACTGATGAAAAACAAATTAAGAACCTTAATCAGTTTCATTGAATTCAGACTGTAAGGGAAGTCTGTTCTACAATTCACCTTTCTGGCCGCTCTGGAAGTCTAAATGAGGTTCCTACTTCACCTGAATACTTTATTAAGCCACTGCTCAGCTGAAACATTCTTGGGAAAACTGCACAGAGTACACATGTGTATCAAGATATGAATATGTCTACTGTGGAAAATATTTTTCAAATACCGGATAATAAAATCTTTATTACAATAAAGATGAAAACTTTGCATTTATAATTACTGTGTCAATACATTCCTGTAGAACAGAACTCCAGCTTTGTGATTAACAAATCAATTCAAGCATCACAGATGATAATTGTTAAACAGAAGGAATTTCAGACACACTAAAAGTACTTATTGTCAAGATGCTGCTGCTTAATGAATACAATCTCACAAAACCTATTTGCGAAGTCTTGGTTTTGAATAATGCACTGTTCGGTTGTAGAGAGAACAATTCTCAAAACTTAACCCTTTAAACAGAAGTAAGTACAGCACTTAACAAGTAGTTCAAATATTAGAACTGCCTGTATTCACAGAGCAACACATACTGAGTCTCACAGACCTATCTCCTAGGAGAGAAATCCCCATTTTACAATGGTTTAGGACTTTGTTGCACCTGTAGATACTTTATGATTTTTAGACTTTCCATATAAAAATTCTGTCATTCATCTTCTCAAAATCCATCATCAGACAAAAGCAGCTGTTCAAAGTTCAGGTCTCTTCAAGAAACAGCTCTGAAACCTGCAGGGTTAAACTCAGTATTTGGGTATTTCCCAGGAAGCCTTTCCTCCAGCAGTACTTCAGACAACATCCTTCTTTTACCAAATCAGCAGTAAATATGACAACATAAGCTCTCCAGGAGCTATGAATGTTGCATATCAAATTAGATAAGTGTCTTTTCCAACTGTTATCCTCTGTCAATCTACCTTCACTCCACTATGGATTTTCCTCTCAAATCTCCCCTCCACAGCTCCCCGACCATTTTTTTAGGAGCAACACATGATTCCCTTTCCCAGGTAGCTGTCAATTTGCTCCACAGAAAAGTGAGGGGCCAATATTTTAACAACTACTCTGCTGAAATGTATTTTTTTATCCTATACTCTTAACCCACTGCATATGTAACAGTTATATAGAAATAATTTTTGCTATTAGAGAAATGTACTATATTTGCATATGAAAATGTATTTCCTTATTAACTGTTTTCTTTAAGATATTTCTGAACTTAGAAACAGATGATCATCTAACATTAGAAAAATATTAGAATTACTAAATGCTACAATCCACAAAAAAACCTACTAAACCCCACGCACTAAAGAACTAAGAGCAAATCTCTTGCTGCTTGTCAGGCATAACCTGCCAAGCTATTAGCTCTCATTTTGAAGGCTTGCATTAGCTCAATGGCTGACCTGCACATTGCAGAGCCTTAGCATGAGAAATGGCTTTTAGGCTCAGCTGCTTTCTAAGTGCCATCCATCATCAGGAAAAAGAGATTATTCCCTTTACAGTCGGCTACTTTACCAAATTCTTCTGGCTCTGTTCCATCAGTCACACCCACGGCACCCTGGGGAAAAGCAAACCCTAGCTGTGTATCGCTCTGCTCCTGCTGAAGTGCAGAATGAACAGCAATTAGCATTTGATGCCATTTATGAGGAAAGTGAGGTGAAAAGACAGCTCTGTCATTTACCAGCCCCACTCCCTGCACCAGGCAGCAGCTCGCAGGGGCACAGAGAGGCAGGCTGGGAACTGAAACTGGAGGGGGGCAGAGCTGGAATATCCCGTGGTTTGCATGACAGAACTATAAACAAACCCACATGCAGCAAGGGGCCCTTTGGAAGCCCTTCTAAAAATACACGTACACACACATTGTCACTGATGCAAAACACCAGAGGAGTTATTACTTGCTGAACCAGAAGATGGTCCAGGAAGGCTCTTTTGCTTTCCAGTAAGGCTTCATCCCCACACTTTGTTTATACTGAAGAATTATAAACAAGATTCCCTTTCAAATCAAAACATCTGCTCTTTCATTCACAGCAGAATGAATACACTGCAGAGCAGATTTATCTGCAATGGTAAAACAAACCCCAAATGCCTCCAAAGGTGGCCTTTGCCTGCCTGTTATGCCCTAAAGACTGCAAAAAGGTGTGCCAGGTTCAACCTTCACCCACAGCGTCCTGTGAGCACAGCTCACTGCAGAGCTACAAAACCACCAACACAGCAGGTTTCTGCAGTCAGCAGGCATTAAAACAGATGTATCCCAAGGGTTCTAGTCCCTTCTCCTCCAAGAGAAAGGGAGAACAAGAAAGAGGTCATGACTATCAGCCCATTGTTCAAATCCAGGTCAGAAAATTGGACTTTTAGAATAGCTTTTGCCTTTCCTACCTGGACACGTAAGAGGCTAAGGAGGAAGATTACAGCCACCACTCCTCTGTTCATGGTCTGTGTACAAAAGAGCACAGTCACCCTCTGAGGAAAGGCACAGCCAGCTGGGCTCAGTTCTTCTCTCCTTCCCTTTAAATTCCAGCTTCACTCATATAGCCACCAGCATGCAAACAGTTTCACAGTAAGTTAAGGATGACCAGATCTCTTTGGGTCTCTTTGCACTTCCACTGCAATCTGTCTGAGTAACACACACCATTAACCTGCTTAGTGAAAACCCAGCAGGAGAAACTTGAAAATATTATCCATTAACTGAGCAATCTTTCAAAATGGTCTACCACTTGAAACACAAATCTGCACTTGTGTTCCTCCTTTAAAAAAATATATGCCCAAACCACATTTCAAAGACATTTCCAACTTAAAATGTTACTACTCTTTACTGCCACATTTAAACTTACTGCGCCAGCAGAAAATAGAAGTCACAAGTTCAAAAGATTCTCAAGACCCTGACACAACACGCTTTGAAACTAAAGCTGCCACTAAAAATACAATGTCCTCTACTTCACAGTCAAATAGCAAAAAGCAACAAAAGCAGCACTCTGGGTTTGGGTTTCATGAGGGAGGAAGAGATGGCACTTAATCCCTCCTAGTACCCAAAGCAAGGTGTTTTCAGCACCAAATTTCTTATCTGAAAGTCAGGCAGTGGACAAGAAATCAGCTTGAAAAATCAGAAATCATACATCCTAGCACGGCCATCAGCCTCCCCTGCTCACTGATAAATGAGAGGGAACACCTGATGCTCCACCAGCCCTCACCAGCTGCAGCAGCAGCCCCTGCCAAGGCTGGGCTTGCCCTTGCAGGAGGAGCTCAAGGCGCCGAAGGACTCCTGTGCAGCTGCTCTGAGAGAACCTTTCTCCAAGCAGCAGGTGCAATCAGCACCAAAAAGCCACAGCCAGGGCAAACAGGCAGCACTGGACTGGCCCTTTCTCACAAGAGTCCCCAGATGTGACCCCAAACCTTCCCCTTGTCTACAACTAGGGCCACTTTGTGACCAACAATGTCCTCTTCTCCACTGCACAAGGGGTGGTAGCTCCAGACCACTAAATCCTGGATTCCTTCATTCCTATCCTTTCTTCAAATGAAAAGTTCAGCAGCTCCCACACAAAGAGGACCTTTTTGCCCAGTGCCTTCCTGACACCTGTGGGGCTCCACCAGCAGTGCCTTTGTGTCTTTCTTCCTTTAACCACGGTGAAAAATTGATCAGAACACCACAAAGTGCTTTCCCCTCCCCACAACAGGTGGATGCCTTGTGCATCTTGTGACTCTTGACTCAAATCAGAGTGAGGAAAATTACTCGACCTCTTCCTTAATCCCAGGCAAACTGCTTTCCCGGTAGCTGTGCTGCAGTTCTTGGCAATTCCTAGGTAGTTAAGAGGGAGTAAACAAGCTGAGGGGAAGCAAAGGGCTGGAAATCTCGAATGTAAAAAAGGAGGGGATGCCTGGTTGTTGCTAACTAGGAGCCAAAATTCAATCCAGCAACTTTTGACATTTTTTTTCTACCAAGATGACCTATTTCATTTAGAGAAAACTAGTTGCCTTTGAATTGATGACAAACTTCAAAAGAAAGTTATGTTAACAAGTTATAGCAGAGAGAGTGCATTAACATTTTTGACAAAAATCCCTATACTCAAACTCTTCCCCAAGCTGAGCAGACTCCATGTTAATTTAATTGCTTTCAAGTAATTAAATTCTACATTAAGTGGGGCTAATCTATGCTGTTTCAGCTTAATTACTATCTCAGTTCCAAAAGTTGGTGGCTTTTCTTCCCCAAAAGAGATTAAAATGGAATTTATTCTTTACCATTTTAAGTCTCCAGCTGTCTGTCAGGTCTACTGAATGAAGCCTTGTAGCACAGTAATATGGACCCAACAGAAAATTCAAGGCTAAGTCAGTCTTGCTCTGCCTGCATTTATTCTGCATTTTGTTTGTTATGCTAATTGAGGCTGTTAGCTAATGACTTCAGTACACTGTTAGTAATTTGTGCTTTTCCTTTGTGAAAACTAAACTAAATTGCCTCTAAATCTAAAGGACATCCATACATGACACTGAAAGGAACATTAAGGTTCTAAACACAGGTTTATCAACACTCATCCTCCTTGTGCCAAGGAATACTGCCTACTCCAAACTTTAGTACAATTCAAAAATCATCAGGAGCTGGCATTCTTGAAGCTAGTCAGACGTTTGCCAGCTTGTCCTTAAAGATGCTTTAGTACACCTAGACATCCCAAAGGATGAACATAACTCAAGCAAAACTACATCTGTTACAGTGAAGTTTCATCTTATGGTGAGAACATCTGGATGTGTAGAAGGGACTGGAAACTTCCTTTTTCATTCCATACAGGCTCCACCGTTTTTTCTCTCACTTTAGATAAATGCAAGCACCATTTCATAAAAGAAAAAATTAAAAATCACAGAGCTTGCCTTTTTATAAACTTAAGTAACAGATTTCTTCCTTTTCAATTTCAACCTAATAAGCATCCACTATTACCGTGCAAATTAATAGGAAAGACAGATGGGAAGTGGGGAAGACAACAAAGTCTTGCATGAATCCCACAGGTGGGGTTAAAGATAGCAAGACAGAGCTGGAGCTCTGATTAATGCCACTTCCAGTATATTTGCCTACCCCTATGGAACCATAAGATCACATCAGCACACCAGGCTTTGTTCAAGAAATAAATAAATAAACCAACAACTCACAAGGCAGTTTTTCATTAGATATTTGGCATGCTAGTAAGAATAATCAGGGAATATAGATATAAACAACAGGATTCTACTCATTCTGTCCCAATAAATAAGACCCTGGAAGACCACTCACTGTAACTAAATGAATCTAACAATTTTCACAGTGCCAGTACTAAAATTTGAGGCTTTATTCTTAAGCAGAAAGGCAAAAGCCAGAAAAAAAGGCAAGTAAGCAAAGCTCACACAGGCTCTTACACAAAGAGTGACTGTCCCATGTGACAAGCACCAGCAGAAAGAGCCCATTTATATTTCTCTGTCTCCAACAATCACAGCTAAAGTGTATCTTTAGGAGCCTGATCTGAAGTTCAGAAGACTTTCAATATACTGCTGATTCTGCAGAACTCATATTTCTGGGTTCTTTATCATGTCTCCCTGTTTATGCCATAGACCAACATAATCTGATGCCTGGGAACACCAGGCCAAGGGCTGGAGACACGCAGAATTCTGCCTTGAAACACCACCTCTTTATAGACAAGGTTTATCTATGTTAAAAACAAGCCCCAAAAAAGGGAAAAAGAAAACACACTGAAGCCCCAAATGAATCCAAAACAACTTGGAAAACTCCAGCAACCTCTTTCCATAAGAATTTCATTGAGCTAAGAGCCCAAAGCTCATATTTACAATATCAGACCATCTAGCTATTTCTGATTTATTTCTCAGAAATATTTTAATCAAAAAACTTCATCTGTGGTGCTTTACAGGTGCCAGAATATCATCACTTGTTACACAGTGTAACTCCCCACTCTGAGAGCACAGCCCATGCTCTTTACTTCTGCTCATGACAGTGTATCTGAGGGCATTGTCCTCTCGCCCCACACCCCTTTATTTAATCACATGCTTTGGATCAAAAATGCAATTATATTCTTCTAACAAAGCACACAGATTTAAATTCTGCTTCCTCTTGGGAAAAAATAAATAAAAAGGTTTGTAAGGGAGTCAGGTAATAAAAAAATCACAGTTTTATGGTAAGTCTTGCTACAACTTCATCAGGAGCAAACGCTTGCCTAGCTACTTGTATATCTTCAGCGCATAAACTTGTTTGTCAAGTTCTAGAAGGGATTATCCCTTCCCAGCTCCCCAGAACAGAGCCTGCAATTTATACCAGTAACCAAAATCCTACAGCAAATCCTAACCACAGTCCTATTAATTTCAAAATCTATCTGACCTAGCCAGTGGCACTGGTTCCTTGTACCAGAATTCAACAACTTGAATGGAAATGAAATCAACAGAACAAATTCAACAGAAGTCACAAGTGTCATTTTCAAATTACTACACTTCCCCAAGAAACTGACCCAGTGAAAAAGCAGATTTGTGTTCTCTCAAAGCAGTGATGACAACCTCACCCTGAAGACACATCACCCAAAGCACTGACAACTACATTTGCACACCCTGTGATCTGACCCAGTCTAGCACTCAAATAAAAGTAAAGCAATAGATAAAATAATCAGCCTGTGAAAGTGAGATAAATAATGGTCAAGAAAGGGCAGATCAAGGAACCATGAATTAATAATAAAAGTTGACATAGATGTGTGCTGGATAGAAAGATTTGAACCGCACTCATGCAGGATAAGGATTAGCTTTCACCATTCCACAATTATTATGGTTTTATGTGCCCTGCAGTGACAACTGAAGCATTCAGCTAGCAAAAGGACCATGGGTGTTTACAGACTTTCCCCTGGGTAAACAGCACACTAAAACCTCCTATTGGAATATTTCTGTTCCAACAACAAATAGAAATTAACTCTATTCACATCAGATCCCCACTATAAGGGATTAGCTGTTTGTGTTAGCAAGCACATTTATGTGATCAAATGGAGATATACAGCAAACCACAAAAGGTTATTACCGAACCTGATCTAGTGGTTCCTTCCTCTCCACGTGTCTTGCATCTCACCTTGAAGGTATCTGTCAGAAAGTTCAGAAATCACAATCATTAGATATAATTCTCAGCAACTCATAAAATTCTTTTTAAACCTTCAATCCATACTTGCATATATTGGTAATACTGTGGACATCAATTCTATCTGGCCTAATAATTTGTCAAACATGAACCAAGAGATTGTTTGAGGTATGCTTGAACCTTTTTAAACACACAGAAGAAAAATTTGCCAGTGCCAAGGACTAATTAACTCCCAAGGGCTGAACACATGTAAGAATTTTGGGGACCCGTGTTCTCTAGGACACATATCCACTACAACTGTCCCAAGAATTTCCAAGGCTTCTATGAGATCTTATGACAAATCACTTAGGTGCCTTCTTTGGGCAATTTTACCATGTCTAGTACAGAGGCTTTGTGTATAAAACCAGCACAAAGTGTTGAGTACTCTCATCAAATGGACTTTTCCCCAAATATTACACATTAAAATGGAAGTTTCCATAAGCAGATATATTTGCTATGAAGTTATCAAATGTAGAGAAATAAAACAGAAAAGACAATTTTCAGTGGCCTAAAGAGATCCATATTAAAAAAAAAAAAAAGTATCAACATTCCCCAGAGAAATTAAATCTTTCCAGTGCAAAAAGTGACGTGTTCACCACAGCACTGTGGGCACAGAAAAGCTCAGCAGTCCTTGTTGTATGAGTTTATGTGCCTGGGACAAGGTGTACAGGTCATTTTTCATACTTGTCACAGGAATTTGTTCTCTGCCACCTGAACTCAACATCCAAGAGAAGTCCTTGATCTTTTTCACCACTAGGAAAAGTCAGTATTTCTGGGATCCAGCCAGTGAAGCCATGCAAAGGCATAACAGTGACAATTAGTTACTTGCTAATCATGCTTTGGTTTCAGGATGAATGCCATCAGAAATACTTCATTTATTCTTTTCATTGATATTAGACATTCATTGTTACAATTACAGAATTTAATGTCAACAATTCCAAAGGACTGTTTCTAGCTGAGAAATACTTGGAAAAAAAGCTCATTTTTGTGTCTGCAGCTTGAAGAGATCATTCCACAAACCCCATGCTGTTCAGAGCTGATGTACAACTGAAAAAGAAGTAGGGAATTTGAGAGAAGCCATATGGCAAAAGTAAAATATTTTGGTGTCAAAATACCCATCACAGCTGAATTCAAACTTATCACAATCTTCACACGTTTGAGACATGAGATCCAGAGGCTGGTCAGAAGTGTGCAATTTTTCCACCAAATTTTATGGACAAGGGTCAACGAATTATTTTTTCTTGACAGGAATGTGACTTTTCAAAGTTTCCTCTCACCACAGAGCTCTCTGTAATTTCAGAGCAGACAAAGAGACTGCATATTTCCTCTATACACATAGTTAGGCAATCAAAAAAACATTCCAAATAATTTCAGAATCAATAAGACAAGCTTTATGTAAGCATCAGCATAATTTTATTTGCAGGCTCACTTATGCTTAAAGAGTTCTAACACTTGAATATGCTCAATATGACATGTTAAACATTTACATCCCAGCTGACAATGACCTTGTGTTAAAGTATTAGGGAACAGCAGAACAGTTGATGCTTCCACAGGCATGGGCTAGAACTGGAGATGTTAGCAAACACAAGTGGATGGATCATTACTGGGCCATAATTAATGACCCCTGCCATACACTGCCTGTCACCAATATCTGTTAGCAGAAGGCTGCAATATAAACATTTATAAAGCAGACACAATACACCAGCTAAACTACTAATGCGTGTAATTGCTGACACAGAGCCATATGCTGAAAATTCATCTCTTTTTACATTTAACTTTTACAACCTAAGCAAATCAGACAACTGTCTAGCCTACAGTCTTCCAAAATTGCTTACTGAATAGAAAACTGTAATCAGCTGCCAGTTCAATTGTTTTTACAACATTCTACATAAAAAAAATGAGGTCTGTTGCCCTGACTTGTGAAAGAGCTCCAATAAATGCCAATTATAAGAGCAATTAGGGGATCAAATCTGACATCACAGGTTCCCCTATAAGATATTAGCTCAATAACTTTTTTATAAGCTAATTAGTCATGGACTCTGAACAAGAAACAGATGATCCAAAAACAATGATTCTGCAGAAGTGCGTGTTGTCAAACCCCATGAGGAAATAACCCCAGCTTTCCAATAGGATTTATATGTGTGACTGTCAATTCCTTCAACTATACTAACAATAACAATCTAAATTATGAACAAGAACACATGAAGTATTCCAAGCACAATCAGGTTCCGTAAAGTTCCTAAAAAAAATCCTAGATTTACAAATATGAGATAAATCTGCAGGGATTGCACAACAGGAAGAAAGAAGGAATTCCCCCATAATATAGTGAACTTGCCTCTTCCTAAAGGAACAGAGGGCATGGCAGGAAGTGGGTGCTTCAGTTGAAAATTCCTGTCACAAGGAGGCAAGCCTGGCCACCAGCACAATACAGGAGAAGAAAAGTAGTTTGATTTTCTGAAAGTTGAAGTCCTCTGTTGTAAAATGGCAAAATGTTGTCTATATGATCATCATTAGGATTCCCTTACATGTAACCATAATGACAGTATGTGATTATGCAACGACACTTTCTGTAGGCTATTGCCTTGTTCAGTACACTAAATGATGCAGATCACCAAATGAACATCTTGTCTGATGGTCCTTTGCAAAGCCTGGTGCATTATTTGCCACAAACCCCTCAAAGTGCAGTCTGAAGCCAGAGGACACCCACAAGAGACGGCTCTCTGGCAGCTCTCACCAGAGCACTTCATGGTCCACAAACTTGAGTGTGTTTCAAAAATAGTGTTGTCTTATTTTACATTCAGCCAGTGTGGCAACCCAACATAAGAGAATTGAGGTTCCCAATCTGAAATGATCATCAAGCATTTTGCTGTCTCCTCTACTGAGAAGTTAAACTCAGCTACAATCAAAATGATTTGCTGCAGGTGCAGTAAAACCTGGCAGAAACTACGGAAACAGCCTGCCAAGGAAACATGTGCAAGCCCTCAGGTGTTATTTCCTAAAGAGCTATAAAATGTGGAGTATTTTATGATCAAAGCAGGCTGCCCTTGATTTCAGGTATGAGAGTCAGCACTTGTTCAAATCACAGCCAAGAGCTAGGGGCGGGTATTCCTAACATCAGCAAAAAGCTTCCTACAGCACCTTGACCACTATTAATTAGGAAAAACAGGGTGGGGTTGGGAATCACATTCCCCAGAATTATATTTGACTGGTTAAGTTCCATTTCAGGATCTGGAGAGGGCAATAAGTTTTCAAGGAAGAAATTCTGTCTTTCTATTCTATGTAAGGATAGAAAGACAGAATTTGAGTTATGTTTGGGAGCACACTGACTTACACATGTACACATCTTTTTGGAAAAAATTGCCACCCCACAGAGATGCCACATCAAACCTTTAGGCTACTCCACACACAGGGGCCACCCAAAGCAAACCAGGCAACACAGACAGAAGTTTTATATCAAGCCACAGCTTTCCTCAACCTAACATACAGGCATAACCCTTTTTCCTCATTAAAATTACAACCTAGCTGATATGAAAATTAACCTAAAGGCCTCTCTGAACATGCTTCTCCAAATAACTTATGACTAAGTTACTCCAGATATCTTACAACACATCAAATATGCAATGACACAAGTGTTAGAAAATCTAATAAAACTCTAGCAGTAACAACAACTGTCAAGAAGCTACAAAAAGATTCTGACCACATTCATGTACTAACAACAGATGCACAGACAGCCAGACATGGCACCAAGAAACTCAGAAATATGCATGGAACAAGCAGAGAGGCAGCAGCGTATGGGCACAGCATGGAAACTGGATATTTCCATGGGCTGCCTTTCAACACCCCATTTGGGACTGATGCCATGAGACCCACACGACCTCTGAAACCTCACACTGTTTACAGCCATGCCTCAAACACCCTCACACTGCTGAATTGCCTTAGGGGTGAAGCATGCTGACATGGCTCTGGAGGTAAATACACGGCATTTCTGGAGTGGAGCTGCTCCTGATTTGCTTAAACCACAAGCTGATGTGTTCAGTTCTGTCTGCATCCTGGAGTGCAAGTTCATAACCACAGCTATGGGACTGGACATTTTTTCTTCATTTAGGAGACTCTTCACAGAGTCACAAAAGTTGTCATTATATACATATTTATTTTTCCCCACTTCTTTATTCCTGTTAAGGAGTATGCTGATAACCATATGATACTGCTGCATTGAGTGTCAGGGCTCAAGAAACACAACTAAACACAAGCACATAAAAAGAAGCACCACATGCACTACTGAAAAATCTAATTTCAGCAGAAGATTTTGTAGAGTGTAACTATATATTCTCCTACAACCAATTCAAGAAACAATATAAAAACTGAAATTACATTGGCTTTACTCCTTCACAAATCAAAATCTTCATTAGCCACACCCCATGCACAGCCATCCACATTTACAAAACTACCAACTACTCAGATTTATCTTAACAAAAGCAGCTTCTTAAATGAATCGCAATCATCTCAAGACCTGTTAGTCTGCTAATTGAGACTGGACATAGTGGCATACTTGCTAGGCAGCATGGAATGATATTCCTGTTACACCTGGATTAAATAGAATAGGGCTGAAAATTCTGGATTTATAAAAACCAAGGTTTCTTTTTGGGGACCGAATGTTTTTTACTGAAGCTTACAAATACAAGTAAAACAGACTTCTTATTATAACTAAGAAATATTTTTCAAGTAACCAGGATCTAGATGCTCAAGTATTCAGACAATAAAAAGTAGAAATATTCAAATGTAGGTAAGAATAAACATTTTGCATAATTTTTGACTGTAATATACAGTTCAGCTAGGCAGACTGATTGAAGTTATCTAGAGCCCAAACACTAAATTGTGTGGTCATGTAGAATATAATACGCAGAAAGACTTAAGAATATTTTCTGTTTTCAAGCAATAAATATAAATTCAAGCTGTGTCAACAATATAACCAATGGACTAAACAGATATAGGTGCATGAAGCTTAAAGAAAAAACCTTTACTTCTCTGCCACAAATGTCCCAATTTGCATCATAAAAACATCTAATTTGTTCACTTGCACAGTTTGGGCCAGGAGCTGTCTTTCAATCCTTGTTTCACAACAAAGAAATCTTCCATCATATTCTTTTCATTTGCAGTTTAGAGTTCTGTACAATCCCACATATTCTCCTTTCACAGATATCAGCACATTCAATGTGCACTTTTGGACTGGAAAAGAAGCAGGACACTGATGACACTTATTTCAAAGTCCAGGACATCAGGGTTAATGTATTCCATTCACTCATATTGCATATAAAACA
>JAYDZK010000274.1:30969758-30983633 GCA_034509185.1 Euphonia xanthogaster
ATATTGCATATAAAACAAACAGACCAACAAACTAAAAACCTCCCCCACAACTATGATTATTGCTATGACAGAAATGACAGATTTTTTTTTTTTAGTTGGATGGTTGTTTCCTTGTTCTACTTGAAAAATGGAGAAAAACACATTTTGAGCATATAAACCCTACTAGTCTCCAAAAAGATTTGCTGAAACTTGAGATATTATCACTTCACATCTTAGTGTCCTGCTTGGTCTTCAGATCAGCAGTGTATTTCAGCTAAAATTATACACAGTGTTTTCTTCAGGACATTTGTATTTCTCATCACAGAAGAGAACAATAATAGGAAAAGCCTCCTTTGTAAAACATATTAAGCATCAAAAAAAAAAGAAAAAAAAAATCACAAGAGGCTAAAAATGTCCCATCCATGATATCATCACAATGCAGCAGATGAAAGGAAAACCATTTTGAACAGGACTCATCTTTCCATGCAGAGGAGAACACCAGCTCCTATTTAAACCCAGGAGGTCTTGGTACATCTTGATCACCTATCATGTACATGAGAAATGGAAATCTGAGTTCGTGGAGAACCACAAAGTGGTCAGAGGAAAAGAGTGAAACACCATAGGGATGGAAATTGCATCCTCATTGTTTGAGTCACACCTACTCCTTGTTTTCTCCTGAGCAATTCCAGATGGGGATCAGGCACAAAGAACAAATGTGGAGATATTCTTTCAGACTTCCAATTCTTGCTTTCATCAATTAGGTTATCACTAACTTCTGTGAATGAACTGGGAGATGCAGATGGACATGCACATTCAGTTTCAAAAATGTGGTGGAGAATTAGAGGTATAAAAGGAATAATGGAGGATATAAAGAAAAAAAAGCAGCTAAAACAGCTAACTGAAAAACACATGAAAGCAAAATTTCATGTTTTAAAATTTTATCCAATTGAAATGAATCATAAGAAGAAAAAAAATCCTCGCAAGCATGGACAAAATTAACAAAAATCAAAGAAAAAGCAGCAGAATTACTGTATAGAAAAGGTACCAATCTGTCCTGACGATTGGGGATAAAAGCATCATACAGTCAACCTAGGACACAATCAAACAAGCACAGCTGATGAAGCAACCCAGTGAACAACAAGATCCTAAAATTCTTTCACGTAATAAGAGTAACCTTCAAAGCCTCAGGATGGACATTACTACATAGCTGTATGCAAGGGGAGAACAGACAGAGGCAGCACACAAGATTTCCTCCTTTAGTTTTTGTTTTTATTTCAGAGCACCAAAGCATGCCAAGCCATAAAACCCCCCAAAAATAAATACAAAAAAAAAAAAAAAACCCTGGCAAGTCTGAATCTTGTGCAGTTAGAGGAAGAGGTCATTTAGAACATTGCTGGACCAAGAATATTGAAATGACATCTGAACACAAGCAAACTATGCAGCTTTAAAGCTGTCCAGATTTCTGAAGGAATATTTGTAAGAAGAAAACTTGGCTGCAGATCCTGGGAGCATAAGGAATGCATAGAGGCCACCTACAGCAAACTGAGAATTCCATAGAAAAACAGGTAAGCTATTTGATTGATAGCCCACTGCCAAAAAATTTGGAACATGAAGAGACATGGGAAAAACAAGGAAATTTATGTATACTGTACATATATTGGATGTGACATGCCAATTCTGCTGAAGCACAACTGAGTAAAAGACTGTCTACTGAAAAAACAGACTGAAAAGGGCTAAAGCAAAAGTTTCAAGAAAACAGAATGTGTGAAAATGTGATAAAAATAGAAGATAAATAACAGAAGACTGAACTGCATGAGTATGATAAATAATTCACAATAAAATTCACGACGTTGTGCACCTATAAGGCCACAACAGAACAAAGTGCTGGAAAGGTTGCATCCATTATGATAGAGCTTAATGGACTAATTTTCATGACCAAGAAAAAAAACAACTTTTTATCAGAGACTTTATTACAGGTAACTGCAACTAAAACTCAGCACATTTGAGTGATGAGCAAGAATTCACTGTTTCAACCACATTGTACTCCAGTCAGCTGCATGTCTCCTACAGGATCAGTGACATCAATCTCTCTTTTCAAACAATTCATCAGATTTTGTGAAATGCATGAAAATTTTATTGGAGGACTCCAAGTCGTTCCAAAATCATTGCCAGGGAGAGAGGCAAAAGGAAAAATGGGACTACTCTGCTGCAGCCCAATTCCACTAGAGACTAGCTAAAAAAAACCCAGTTTAAAAGGTCTGTCTTCTTCTTCAAGATCAGTCCATTGAACACCTGAATCCTCCTCTCTTCCAGCACCAGCAACACCATTAACACTAAAAAAAGATCTGCCAAAAGGCAATTAAATTCTGGCAGGTTGTTCCATGCTATGATAAACCTTACAAAAGTGCAGATTCAAAGGCAAAATTCTACCTTTAGCAATATCATATTTTAAATGGGGGTGAGCAGAGGACAACAGCCACTGGACAGGACAGAGCCACCACATTGTTTGCTGCAACTTCTGTTTTTTTTCTGTTATTAGTTAATAGATAAACTGAGCTCTGGTGCATTCAAAAGTCAACACATTCCTCATTTTTAAAGAGAGGTGAGAACCAAGAAAAAAGCTTTTCTGCTTGTTTTCTTTTGTTCTGATTGAGCTCAGCAGGAAAACAAAAGAAACCTTCCTAATACACCCTTATAGGAACCTGAATTCAAGACAAAGATAAATAAGCTGGATATAGTAACCACAAGGTTTCTGCTTTTCTGCACTATAGTACTGTGTTCATCCTCATTTATTGAAGTGGGGCGCCTTGAAGAGTGCAAAAGTGAAGTGAAGGCCAGATAGAGACTATGTCCATGGGGATAAATCTGTTCTAGTTGTGTCAGCAAGAACTACACTGCAAGCACTGAGGAACCAGTGTATGACAAACCAGTGCCTGGGTTTTATTTCTGTGAGAAAAAGCATCTGTATTGTATTTCACTCTGTTGCTCCACAGTCAGACTGTCTAAATTAAGTTACTCCTCCCACTTCCCAGTTCTTGGTCACACTTGATCCAGTTCCCATACCAAAAATACCTGAGCCAGTACTCAAAGAAAGGTGCACTAGACAGTAAAAGGATAGCAGCATATGGAGAAGTGCTTCAACCACCATCTCAGGAGCATCATTTCACTCTAAATGACTTCCACAACTGCAGGGTGAACATCTTGACACCCTGAGAAGTCACATAGACATGAGCAGTGTTTCTGCATGCACACAAAACAGAGCTAATGACCATAAAATTACCATCATTCACAAAGCAATTTTTCACATTTCAGCTCTCACACTAGCCAGTTCTTTGCCATGTGTACCAGTTTTCCTAATATCCACATGCCAGGGCAGACTCAAATAATTGACACGTTTCCAGATAAGCGACAAGACGGGAGCGAGAAGAAAAGAGTCCCCCCACCCTTCACACTTCCACAGTGTCTGAGGCTTAGAGTTATTAAGATGCTTTCTGCAGACATGATACAGATGTATTTGAGCTGCAACATCTCTTTGAAGATCTTACCTTGTAAAATGTTCCCAGGTATATTGTGAAACACAAATTTCAGAAATCTGTCAAGATACATCAAGATTCCGCCGAGTTTGTCAGCTAAGAAGAAATACACTTGATTCTACCTTAGATAAACACAATTATACCTTAGACAAACACTGCCTGGGACTTACATTTGTGTCACGTTTTCCAAATAGCAGCTGAAATAATACACAATTGAAAACTGCTGTCTGGGGGGAAAAGAACTATTTAGACCATAAACAAAGAGGATCGAATCACCCAAAAGTACACATGCCTTGCAGCAAGCACAAGAAACACAACAGCAAATAACACACATAAATATTCTTCAAAAGCATCTGGCAAAATTCACCATAATGAATTCAAAATATTCAAGCAATTATTTCCAGCCAACCACTTCTTTCCTTCAGAACTGAGATCCTTAGCATTTTATTATTTTCTTTACTGTCAAGGCATATTTCTTCAGTAGATGGACTTTTTTTTCTCCCCTACCATTTGGCTAAGCAACTAAGTAACTTAGTCAGTAACTTCCAGATGACCTAGCAAATGAAATTGATTTGGATTAAATAGCAACAGATTATTTTAGTGGTTAAGCAGTCACGGGTATGCCCACAAAATAACACATCTCAAATATATTCCACTAATCCTATCAAGTATGCTTTTACTTATCTTTCACTAAACATCTATTTTATGGTCCATTTCTTCATACATTCTAATCACGGCTCAGTTTCAATGTCAAAAAACCTGAGATCCCAAACTGAAAAGCACACAGAACCACAACAAAGATAATTTTCCAAGCAAGAGGTACATAAGCAACTGCTGTGGAATTACTAGTGTTTACAACTATAAGCAAATTTACTGCTTTCCATCCTTTACAGGACAGATTTGTTACAGTTGAAAGCTCTCCCTTCAGGGCCTTTTAGAGAAGCACATATATCCCACAGATATGCCATAACCCACAAAGTCATCTCAGCAAGGCACAACACAACTGTTCTCCTGGAGTTTTCTGAGAGTACAAGGGCAAGAGGAGGAAAGGAACATAGAGAAAGGAAGGAAAAGGTGGGCATGCAGGAGAGGGAAACTATACCTCTAATTTAGAGCTGAAAGGACTTAAACTCATCTAAACCAGAAATCTTTTCCATTCCCCACCTTTTGCTTGCTCAGATTTTGTTTATTTTTCTGACTCATTACTCAAAAATTTCCTAGATCCTAATCAAGTCTAACAATGCTTCAGAGGAAACACAACTCCAAAATGGGAAGGGGGAGAAAGTCTTATTTAGGAATTCTTCATAAGCCATTAAGTTATAAAAACTCAGGATATCCTCCAGGAATGGTAAGAAAATAGCTAAATAATAAATTACAATATCCTTAAGTGATCAAAACATGACTTGGCTCTGAATTCTGGATGTCAAGAGCTTAGATGGTGACTGTTCATTCTTATATTGCGCTTCTGTTTGAAGTACCCCAGATTCTTCCAGGAGTGGAGTTTGAAATGAATTTAAGACTCAAGCCAAAAGTATCACAGATGAGGAAATCCGGAAACATATCAGTGGATCAGTGGTCAGCAAAGATATCTGGACACACAAAGTGTATGAATCACACAAAGTCTCCCCCAAAAGCCTCTGTTGTGACAGAGCCTCCAGAAGAAGTGTCTTTCTACTCCATTTTAAATGGTCCCCTTGGCTGATACCAGGCTACACAAGATGCACTTCATCAAAAGCCTCATCCACGAGCACTTGAAAATTATTCATTTTACCCACACAATCTCATTTTTATTAGCTCTACATAATTTTCTTATCTGGCTTCAAATAAAATACACGAGCAAATGATGTTGCATCTATTTTTATAGTGATTCCATATAGTGATTTTTTTCATCCATGGGGATTTAAAAATAAAGACTATGTTGTTGTTTTATTTATGAAATTTGAGAATTTAAAAGACAAAACAGACTAATATGAGAATAAAATTCAAATAAAAATATTTTGTAAATGCATTGTAGTTCAACAAAATAACATTTGCTCCTAAGATATCCTTTATCCTATTATATTCAGCCTTGGGAACACAAGTCTAAGACTGCAAACTTTTCACTAAAGCATGTCAGTCTTTTATGAGTCTGAGGCTGGGTTTAGAACTTAAGGTGCAAATTGTACATTTTGAAAACAGAGAAGACCGAAAGCTATCAGTTATACAAGAAACAAGTTAAGTATGTGTATTAGCATGTACATGCTAGGCTTGCCATCTAATACCAAATGTCCATGTAGGATAACCTTATTTCTTAATAATCTATTTTAATTAGATAGCTACATGAAACTGGGTGTCATGACATCATATAATTGCTAAGTAGTCACACCCTGTCCTTCTCCTCCTCAGAAAACCCAACAACAGAAGAGAAAATCTAAGCAGAGTGACAACTTTACATCTACTGCTGTGGATAATAACCAGAATTTCCACTTTTGTGCAAGACTGGAGAAATAAACACCATACAGAACACCAGGCACTGAAGCAGTTCCTCAGAAGTACAGCGCACTCTCCTTGCCTACCGTGACACAAATCCTCCTTCCTCGCAGCAGCACTGTCACTTGTGCAGTTAAATCATTTTTGCCTTGCCAATCAGTAGCAAAGCCAAGCAAACACCTGCTTGTTTCTAAGAGAAATAATCAGCAGTGCTGTCAACTGCACTTCAGTTTCCTGACAGACCACTGCAATACCCATGTGGGCTCTGCTTGCTCTGAGCTTTCCACACTGGCAGATTTGCAGTGGCCACCAGCTATCTCATACCACCCCAGTCAAAACCAGTAAAAAAAAGAGCCTCATATCCATGATACCCCACTGACAGCAGGGGGTATCACCCATGCAAGCACATCAGTCAGTGTGGCATGGCTGAAAGGCCAGATAATGATTTGGATTCAGGAATTACTCTTCATATCAGAGAAAATTACTAATACAAAACCAGTCTAACTGCTTAATAGCTGCATTCAGTATCCTCATCCATAAAATACAGGGATTGGAACCAAGACCTCTGGGAGATGAGCTTAATTTTGAAAAAGAAAACAATAAACAGCTCATATGCTCTTTTAGATTATCACATCTGCTGTTAATGGCAGAGGGCTTGTGACAAACATATGGGATTGCCAGTCAGTATGGCCAGGTTAGATCACAACTCACAGATTCCTCTGTCTTTTAGGGCAGAAGCAATAGGCCCTGAGAGAACTTAGCCTGGGAACTAAAGTTCCCAAGTGCCCTCTCCAAGACTGGCTGGTTTCTTAGGTACAATTTCAAATCCATGGGGACTAAACCAGAATCAGAGCTCCCCTCACAGAATGGGATGGGAGGGAAGAATCATTTTTACAAGCTGGAACGCTTCTAGGTGAGTTCTTTCGGTCTCCAGAGAAACCTAATATTCTTTTAAAAGAATAAAAAGTAGAATTAGCAGTGGAGAGCCCCACTGAAGTAGAAAGACCACAAGCAATTTAACAAGAATTTTAACCACTAGCACACTAACAGTTTTAAACGGCTGTGTAAGAAAATGTTACATCACATGTCCCTTCCCCAGCCCCAGGCATTGGCCCCTGTCTTACCTTACCACCCCACAAAGACAAAACCAACCCCTCACCAAGAAAAACCAGCTACAAACTCTGATTTACAAGAAAATGCACGGAGGACTGCATTGGTAGCTATGCATGAGCTGTTTCATACAGTCAGGTGAAACCTGGAAAGTCTCTCTTTCAAGAGCATTATCATTACACACACTGAGGTACCTGTTCAGCAGCATTGACATACTGCATTTCACACCATAAAACACAGCAAAAGCAAACAGTTAAGTGCAATTACTAGATGGCACAGAAAGATTAGGGAATTAGTAACAGCTCCAGCTGCACAACTTGTTGAAAAAGTATTTCTTCCATCCTAAGCCCATTTGCACAACATGATAAATTGAATATTAATGCAACATGTAACTCACAAAATTAGTAATGTAATTTTTAGGCCACTTGAATCAAGAAAAAGACTGTCCTTATCTCAGACATTAAAGACCTTTGTTTACAAATCCACAGTTTACAAATCCACAGTAGGCTCTGCTTTAGAGCTTACACATGTGAAACAGATTAAGAGGCGTCACAGTGGGGGTTAATGTCTCAAACTTTCTGCTGGCTACATTGTCAGTCCTGCTGCTATTTTCCATCCCAAGTAAAGATTCAG
Organism: Euphonia xanthogaster; assembly: GCA_034509185.1. Taxonomy (NCBI): domain Eukaryota; kingdom Metazoa; phylum Chordata; class Aves; order Passeriformes; family Fringillidae; genus Euphonia; species Euphonia xanthogaster. Next base: position 30,977,483 of record JAYDZK010000274.1, read on the forward strand.
CATCATTTACCATATACACTTCACCTCTCCCTTTTGCTTTAACAAGTCTCCACACATGAATCTTAACTACAGTTACTGTAAAGCAGGTATGACTTGGACATATGATACCCTGCAACATGAAATCACCCTTTAGCTTTGATCCCAAGTGTCCACTGCTTTGGAAATGATGGTTCTGCCACTTTATCAATCAGGAAGCAGAAAAGAGAGAAAAGCTATCAGCTGCAATTTTCAGCAGTGGGGCAAGCCTCACAAGAGACTTTTTTTTGAAGACCCAAATCCTAAAATTTGGAGTTTGTGTGAAAAATAAATTGTTTTCAATACAAAATAAAGTTCAGGTCTACATACCTGTGTAAAGAAAAGGCTTCAAAGAAGGAAAACAATACTAAGTGTTCACAAGGAACCCATAGTATTTTAAATATCATTATTTTTAATATTTTGATTTTTAGGGAACCTGACTCATGATCTTTGAATGCACTCAGCTGCCAACACAGCGTGGAGGAAGAAGGCATTAGAGACTGCACATATCTGCACTGCAAGGCATTTGGAAAGATGGCCTGGACAAACATTAAAAAAATAGGTTTGAGGACACAAGAAACTTTCTTAAACAACTCCTAATGTAACTGGCATGCAAAGATGATTGCTGTTCCAAACAACTTTTTGAGATGTGACTGCAGGAAAAATAATCTATTTTACTGGGAACACAGTCCTTTATCTAGGCTAATTACCTCACTTCAGTGATATGTTCCAGAAGATTTCACAACAGATTAAGAAAAAAATGCTGCTGTTTCAAGAGACACCTTCTTTAAAAGATGTGCAAACACAGACACACACCCTAAAAAAACAAAGCTGCCAATCTGACAAAAGAGAAAATATATTAAATAATATCAGGAGTACCTTTGTGTGCAGGCAAACCAGTAATTACACTCTAGCAGACAGAAATTACTAGCACAGAAGAGACTTGCCAAAGCTGAGCAGACCCAGTCTGCAGCTGGGAAGAAACCAGCACTCCCCTGGGACCCCTACCTCAAGGAGAGTTGCAAGACCCGGGGGAGAATGGGCAACCATGTCCCTTCCAGATATCTGACTTCACAGCAGGAGCAACCTCATCCCAGCTTTTTGACTAGTGGAAAACAATTTCAATTTTGCCTAGGCTGCTGAGATCTCTGAAAAAGCCTTTAAGGGCTACAGGGATTTAGAGTAGATCACCTGGAAAGTTTAAGCACAATGTTTAAGTGCCTAATGTCCCATTCTACCTAGAAGGAACTGAAGATAGGACATCTTCAGTAAAAGAAGAGAAATAGAAATAGAAGAGAATATTAAATGTCACAACAGGTACTAGGTCAGAATCCTGATTTGCACACTGTGGTACTGCTTTTGGTCAGAATTTTCCCTTTGGTCAGAATTTTCCCCATTAAAACTAAGGGGATGGAGAAAGCAGAGGAAGAATCGAAAAAAATTAAAGATCTTAAAATATTCCAGAGAACTCAACAGTTATCAAAAAACAATTCCATTCTATCTGAAGATAAGGAGGAATTTACATGCAGTTTTACAGCTTTCATGTTAGTTTGGGAATTATAAGAAGATGGAAGATATAAGGCTTCTGTATCCATGTCTATTCCCAAGTACTGGAGTATCCACATAGCCTTCTCCACAAAGCAACAAAGAAAGCTAGAAACAGCCATCACACACTTTTGAGTGGCAAAGGATTTGCCTTATAATTTCCAAATTTTTCAACACAGAAATGTTATTTACTTGCATTCCTCAGGATATCTCTACAGCACAGGAATAACCAGAATTTCCCCAGACTACAGTTCAAATTTCTGGAGACCAAAAAAAACTCCCACTTTAACTCTGTCAACAGAGCCAGCTGCAGTCTCCAGCCAGCGCATTATTGAGAGAATTGTTTACCAATTTACACTTGTGAACACCATTGCAAGGCAAGGGTGTTGATCAGGTATTGCTGACAGAATACACAGAAAAACATTTGGCTGCACAGATGTTGCTGAATTTTTATAACTCCAAGTGATATAGTAAATGGAGAAAACACAGCTCAGTTCTCATAAAACCAGAATATTCAAGCTTAGGGTGCAACATAAAATAAATGCAATAGCAACCAAGTGATTATACACTAATAAGATGAATATGTCACACTCTGGAATTAAAATGACAGAATTTTTTAATGGCTACCCTTCAAAACAGAAAAAAATATTGCAGAAGTTAAAGAAATCCAGTGTATTAATCTAAGAGGCTTTAGAGTGTTTTTTGCCAAATTATCAAGCAGTCTGTGTGAAACTGTAGGTGCTACAGTCTGAGTTCTGCTTCTTGCTTCAGTGAAAACTACTTAGATGGCTGTCAGAAACCCAAGGGTTTTCTGATCTACCAGTACGTTTGTTTCCTTCAAGCTACAAAATTCTACATTCTCTCTGTCTTTGCTGCTGTGTAATTACACATCAGAAACTTAAAGTCACCTCAGCCTGATGAAACAATCATATCTCAATTTGGAGCATCCTCTTAGCTTGGTGATAAAAACATCTGTTAAACTGGCAGAAGAGAGGAGGAATGGAAGTGGAAATGCTTTCCTGGGAATTCATGATGTGTTTTCAGCTGGATAAATTCTCTATTGGGATCCTGGATAAAATCTGCGGTAACACCACTTTGGACTCCTGATGTTCAATTTAGTGTAACAAACGTTCTCTAAAACCATATGGCGAGGGGGTCCTTATGGGAGGACTGTCTGCTTATTAGGTGGAGCTGCAGCCTAGGTTAGAAATGCATTTTAAGTGCATTAAAATGCTTAATAAAGCACATTTTTAAGACTTTAGAGCTACTACTGACCATCCCCATAGTCTTTGTAGTGCCCCTGGGCAAACAGAGCAGGGCAGGCAAGGTCCACAGCTACAGATCTCAGACTGAAAGGGTGGGCAGTGATGACACTACTGGCCTCAGGGGACAGAGCACAAAATAAAGGTAATTGAGTAAGCCTACCTCCTTCTTCCTCCCAGCCCTAACCAGCACGGGCTGTGACTGTAAACCCAGATCAAGACTACACATTCAGTGGCAGTAGTTGGCCAGCCCACAACAGCAAAGCAACAGAACAACTTGATGAAGCATTTAAGTCACAGGGAATGTTCAGGGGAGCACTGGCAGTGAGGTAGCAAAGCTATCTCCATGAGCAAAGCCAGCATTCTGATCTCTGGGATTCAGGAGATACTCGGAAGGAAATTACTTCCAAAGATATTGACAGATGTATCTGCATGCATAGTTACATTCTGCAGGTAAGAGAACCAAAAAGGACATTGTTAGGTAGCTATGCAGAGGCACTGTGTGTTCTAGCAGGGCCAGTATTGTTTGCTCTTTTCTGGATTACAACCTGAGTCTCTAAAAGAGCTTATCACTTCAAAAATCAGATTACAGTAAGGCAAAAAAGGCGACGGGGAAAATGTTTATTTCTGCCCAATTAGCATACTCTTGTGCAACAACTCTATGAAGTCATGAACTAATGATTTTTTTGCCCTGTCTCGAGAGCTGATGTATTTGAAACACAGACTCAACTTCTGCCATGCATTCCACCATTAATAATAACTGAAAAGTCTCAGGGACCTGCAGTTCTTTTGAACAGAACCTGGTGGACATTTCAGGTCTCAGTGTTCTATTTGCTCTCTTGAAAAAAAAAAAAAAAAAGACAGAATTAGAATCCTGACAAAAGCCATGCTAGGTATGACCAAAATTTAGTGATATGGTAGTTTCCCCCTCTGTCCTCTTTCAAGCTATATGTTTCCCAGTTCAAGCTGAAGCTGCCCTTTAATTCAGCTGGTAGTTCTAATTATGCTCTTATGACATGTTCAAGCAGTACATTCTTGAGGGATTATCTCAAGAGGAAAAACTAATTCCATAATTGTAATACAAATTCCAGCTTTTTTTAGACCTCTCAAGTGCTTCATGCAAGTCTCCTGACTATGACTTTTAGAGCATCCAGCAATGTTTACAAACATTGTACATTACAAACAACGTTTACAAACTGCTACTGAACTATGACATTTAACTTAGTCTACATGCAATAGACCAGCAAATTAAAATGAGCTTGTGAAGGAAATTCTGAAATGGCACATCAGGTGAATGTTTTGCAGAACAGTAGATGCATGATCTTTGAACTCTAGAAAAACCCTTAAAAAGGTTACAAAGTTACCTCCCAAAACTAAGGAGGCAGTACAAGCCAGTAGTTTGTATAACATCCCCGCTTGTTTTTCACTTCTGTTAACTACACCTTCCTCCTTGCTGCTCCTCCAGTAGCAGGGGATTTCTTGTGGGATTTAAAATGCTTTACACAGAACATTGTATCACAGTTCACTGTTGCAATAACTTTAATTTCTGTACTCATCACTCCCAGGACACACCCAATCACGTCACTCTAACTTCTCGGGCAACCAGAGATGTACTTGCCCCTGCTTATTTCCAGCCCCCTTTTGTTGATATTCCTCCCACTGTAGCTCTGCTGAAAGCATAAACCAAAGTTCTCCCTTGCATACTTCAGCACTGTGCCATAACACCAGGCTTTTAATCCCTAAATCACTCTCTTTATCCAAGCCATTCATGTAAACATACACCTTTAATAATATCGATAATTACTAATGCATTCATACACTTAAAATGCATCCCAGAAAAGCGTATGTATAGCTAATAATCATGAAATTATTTTTCCCCATTCTGTTGTTTCTTTCTCCAAGTTCAAGTAGATAATCTCCAAATATTTGAAGTTGTCCCTGACATAGTACTGCATGACAAATCAACCAAGTAAGTCTACAACTGAGGCAATACTTACTGTTCATTCTCAAATGGCCATATAAATAGAAGCATGACCTCAAAAAAATATTATTTTCCTTTCTGGTGAATGGTTTTGTCTTATTTTGATTAACACCCTAAGCGGCTCTGAAGTGCTGCTTATCCCTGCAACAACTGAAAGGTACCACTCACGTTACATGTTCATCTAACACACAGGGGAGAAAATCATGCAAAATAACTCTAAAAGGGGAAGTATTCACATAATACACAAATACAGATGCTTATTTATATTTATACTGAATAAACTAAATATATTACTATTATATTTTGCATGAATTTCTGCACATTCAAAGCACCTCCATAATCACCTTCATGTATGCCTTCTTTTCCAGTTTATGGGGGAGAAGGGGCGGGGGGGGGGTAGAATCTTTTTATTTGTGATAACTTCTTTCCATAAAGATGATGTTTTAAGAACTTGCAACCTCAAGTTGCAAGTTGCAATAGAACTGTAGGAACTGAAAAGTTTAAAAGTTGCATGCTATTTAAATTAGAAATCTAATAAGTGTCTCAAGTTCAAAAAAAGACCCCAGAAATCTATTTCTTCAGAAGGGAGCCAATTCCTTTGAATGAAGAATACAATTAACCTTTACGGGTCTTTGATTGACTCTCGGTGCCTCCTAATAAATGAGAAGGACAGTGAAATTAAATGAACAACATACTTTTACACGTTCCTCTAATTGTCATACAACTTTTAGACCCTCTCAAACAGAATTTCTCCCTGAATCTCCCTCCCGACTCCAACGCAGTATTGCAGTCCTTGCTCAGACTTCTCTCTATTCGCATGATGATCGAGCAAACTCCTCCAGCACTCCACCCTCCCAATACACGCGGAGTTAAAATTATCTCGGTGGTTTGGGTTTGGTTACGAGCCGAAGATCGTCCCTTGTACAACAACTGAGCGCTCAGAAGCCCCAGCGGCGAGCTCGGCTGCCGCCAAGCACGGCTGGGCTGCCACGGCGGAGCCTCACGAGGAAAACAAAACCTCCTCTCGGATAAAGGCTTTACTGTACTTACAACAGGCAAAAAACCCAACCCCGAATGAAAGGCTGCTCATTATTCGCAGCTACTTGAAATTCAGCAAGCCCTGCCGGTGTGTCCGAGACCCCCGGGTCCGAGCGGGCGCCGGGCTGGGAGCAGCCGCTGCCGGCGGCCCCGGAGTGGGGAGCGCAGCCCCCGCGGCAGCGGCACGGGCACGCAGGTGTAGGCGGGACCCGCGGGAGCGAGGGGCTGCTCCGGCGCCTGCCCCGCTCCGCTCGCCCCTCGGCACCCGCCCCGGCCAAGTTCCGCGCCGACGGCAGAGCGGGGCGGCGGA
>JAYDZK010000274.1:30983898-31011223 GCA_034509185.1 Euphonia xanthogaster
CCGCCGGGCCGGGCCGCCGCCGCTGCTCCCGGGCTCCCCCTGCCTCCCGCCGGCACCGCCTGGGCTGGGCAGCGCGGCAGCAGCGAGCGGCGCAGAGAAGGCGTGAAGAGTAGGCGGCAGTTGAGAAAGTGAGGAACGCGGTTTGGTAACTCTACACTCGTAAAGGAAGCATCTCCTATAGAAAAGATAGTAGACGCAGTCGCACTGGTCTCGGTTGAAGCTGCAATGAATTTTGTCGGGTACAGATGTGCAGCATCGCACTTTAGAGAACGTCTGTGACATGCACTCCCCATTAAAATGTGCTTCAGAAACACCAGAACGGTGTAACACCATATATTTTTATGACAGTCATGGTATGCGCAAGTTAGGGACAAAGCATTTCGTGTTGAAAGGCAAGGAATTCATGTCTGCCATTATTTCTTTTATTCCTGGTGGGCTTCTGCCAATAATAGGGCATGTAGTGTCTGTGGAAAGGCAGGAAACTCATCTATTATTCCTCCCTGATTGTTTTTTCTTAACAGCACATGAAAGATGCCTTTCATTTTGCATTAATCACTAGACAAATCTCGAGAATGGCCATTTAGAGAGCAGAACAAAACATGTCCCTGAAATCAAAGCAAAGGCGTTTTGTCTGCAGCAGGTGTATTCTTGTTTTAAAGACAAGATGGAAAACAGTTCAGAGATGCCATTTATGGTCCAGAGTGAAAAATTTCATGACAGAAAAAAACCTGTGAAGAGTAGAAGTCAGGAGCAGGCAGCTTTTTAAATCAGTAAGCTCTAGATAATTACATGCATAAATATGAAATATGCAAAAATTTAATTATGTGGCTGCCTTTTCCAATCACGATTAAAATAAAAATCAAAACCAGTCAAATTCAAAAACAGGTACACAAAACCCAGGTAAATTAGTAGTTTTTCTGCTCTAGACATAAGAAAATGACTGAAATTTTCCATCAGTTTAGTCTCTCAAGTACAGGAAACAAAAACAAACTTTTCACATTGTTTCAGAGTTATTTGTAAACTTTACTAGGGAGCTAACAAGCTAAATTCCAAAACATGAATATAAAAAGAATTCTGAGAAAGAAGGAAAATGGAAAACACTTGGGGAAATTGTATGAACGTTAAATTCCAAATAACATCAAATGCAGGAATTGTTTTCAGCTACTGTTTTCATATACTACACCTTAAATACTTTAGGTGGGGAAAAAAAACCCAAACAAGAAAAAAAGACCCCTACTAAACCTGTCTACAGCAACATGAAAACAGCTGAAGGAGAATCTGAGCAAAACACATTTCATTCACAGATAATGCATGAGCCACCATCAGAAACTTTTTTTGACTGTTGTTGTTACTGGCAGCTATTCCCTTACACCTTTCTGCAGCATCTGGTTGGAGCTGACAACTGCATTGCGTGCATCTCCTCAGCCACTTGCCCTGTCAAAAACAGTGACAGGGAGGATGGGAAGAGAGATAATCTAGGAATTATATGAAATCATTGAAGAAAAGTAAAAGTCAGCTGCTATCCAGAACGTTATTTTTTTGGAGGTTCTCAAATATACAGACACAAATTCATCTAGCACATGTTTCAAACGTTGTGATAAAACAATTTAGGCTTCAACTGCTTGTTTTTCAAGTCTGTGTTGCTGGTTTTTAAAGGAACAAGGCAGTTCATGCAGTGCTTCCTTCACAAAACTGCAGTTCACCTCACTGCCAGGAAGCATCTTTATCTCTTTGGCATTCCACACCACACATCTAAAGTTGGTCTGTGGTTCAGACGATAAACAAGCGCTCAGCCTTGTTCAGTAAGTGTACCAATTTTAGTTTGATTAGACAAGCTCAGCTGTCATCTGCAAAGCAGAGCACACTCTAGACAAAGAGAAAACATTCTGGCTATTGAAATAAATGCTATGAATTTTTCAAAGGTGATGCAGAAAGCAGGAAAAATTACGGACACTTTAATTTTTTTTTTCTGGTACCATAGCAGATTTTACACGAGAGGAAGCTAAAAATAAGTTGTTAGGCAGGAATGGGGTTTCTCTACATATTCGGAAGTAAAATATGCTTGATGAAGTCAGGGTATATTTTTTTCAAAAATCAAGTTATACCATTTTAAATGCAATAAAATTACATGTATAGAATATATTAGTCAGGAAAGGACATTTTTCAAAATCCCTTCTGCATGCAAAATTTTTTTCTTAAAGAAAGCTAGACATTTTATAACACAAGAGAAAAATACTCAGGACACAGGGAGCTTTCTAGTTCTGTGATATATTTTTGACATAATCTGTACTGAAATGCCTAAATAAAAGGAACATAGAGCAAACCTATTTTCAACTTAAATTTGCTGCATAGTATTTGAAGAAAAAAGGAGAAAATGTGACATCTTTCTTCTAGGATTTTTTCCCCATCAACAGTGGTAACCTCGGGGTGGAATGAGGACACTATTTGAGAGGAAAAATAGAGGAAAAATATTTGAACTCTCTCATTAATTTCCTCTTAGTTTTTAATTGGTGTGGTCCATAAAGCAAAAGACTGAGAGCAAAAAGAACCAAATCCTGCCTTGCTTAGTAGTCTAGATCTCCCACAATCCAAGAGGACAAATTCAGCTCATTACCAAGACTATCATACTTGCTGTAGAGAAGTTGAGCAAAGGACTGGGCAGACAAGAAATGAAAAGAGGATACTCAGAGACAAAAATCTCTTTCAGCAACACATAGAACAGTTTGGGTTGGAAAGGACCAAAGTTCCTATCCCCTGCCATTAGCAGAGACCTTTCACTAGGCCAGTGAAAGATCATCTAGTTCCTATCCCCTGCCATTAGCAGAGACCTTTCACTAGGCCAGGGTGCTCAAAACCCCAGCCTTGAACACTTCCAGGGCTGCAGTGCCCAGAGCTTCTCTGGGCAATCTATTCCAGTGTCTCAGAAGCCTCAGAATTTCCTCCTAGTATCTAATCACCACCTGCCACTCTCAGCTGGGAGCCCTGTGTCCTGTCACTGTGTGCCCTTATGAAATGTGCCTCTCCATTTCAGGCTTGCACCCTGGCTCCTACTTGAATGGTCTGGTTTTGTTATTCTTCTGAGACTGTAAACATCAGTCGTGTAAACAGATGGTGATGACTGGGTGGAGATCATAGAGGATGAACTAAAGCAATACAATCAGAAGCCTTTTAGACCTGCAGCTATGCCAATATCAAAGGAAAAACACCAATCTCTTGCCACGCACATGCTGCAGTTGAGACAGCCACAATACACAGAGTGCCACAGCACAATTTCAGAAAGCTTCAACCCAGACAGAGTACCATCCTACCACTTCAGAAAGCTGCAAGCTCTGCTCTTTCTTGTTCTCTAGCCCAGCCTTTTCTCCCCCTCCTGTTGATGCATGGCTCCTGTGTGCCCTCTGCTCCCTTGGGTGGCTGCTCAGTGCCCCTGGGCACTCCCTGGCTCATTGCTGCCAGTGCTGCTCACCTGCTGCTCACAGCTGTGCCCACTGGGGATGAGGCTGGGCCACAGCCCCATCCCAACCACCACAATATATGTGTGCCTATAACCATTTGGACTGATTTGCCAGAAAATAGTTACTAGAGAAGCCAGAGATTAAAGAATTGCTCCAATTACACGACCCGAGAAGTTTCCGCACCCTTCTGGGTCCCGTCTCATCTCTCACAGACCAAAAGCGACATAACATTACTCTGCAAGGACATGAAAGGAGAAAGCAAAACAACTCCTGTTCAGCCCTTCTTATGAAGAAACAATGCCAGAGAAGCTATTCCCCATTTTCTATTTAACTTCCAGCTCCTTTAATGTTGTTATGGTAGTACAACGGACATCCCCTTTTGAAATTTTCCTCACCTTGACAAAAGAACTGTAAATGCCACATTGTAAACAGATATCACAACATTCGTCTTAATGACCTTAGACTATAACAACAACAACAGGAAGCCTCTATTTCAGCAAAGAGAAGGACATCATTAGCAGTATGATCATTTTGGGCATCACAGATGGCAAAGGCCAGAAGGACCTGAGTAGCCTGCAAACTATTTGCCTTATCTATAGACTTAACTAAGCACATAACAAGGCTACTGTTGGTCAGCTCATCAGAGCAGATGCTCATCTTTTTAAGGCAGCTGTGTAGCATCATATTGCCTGAACTTTCACTTTGATTTGGCAAAATAAAAACCTCTTTTGGGAGAGGATTTATGACAGAGGCCTATATAAATCAGAAGATATGATATGGAGACAGTTAAGAAAGAGGGAAAACATGAGTAGATGTCTGTTCTAGCTTTATTAACTGGGAATGTAATCATGTTTCAAAGATGCTAAGAGTTATTCACTCAAAACCATACTATTTCTTGTGTTCCTCTTACATTCCCATTTATTAAAAAACTCTTGCCAGATATTTGATAGTTTTTCTGCTTGTTATGCTGTTACTATTTTTCCCATTTTGTAAAACTTTAAGAGCAGAAAGAACTATTACATTTCTTTGATTTGGTAGGTGCCATAGGCTATACAATTTTAACCAGATGTCTTAACTATTGAGTTGTTAGAGCCCATTCAGGGCCTGGGGAAACCAGCAGAAAATGGATGAGAAAAACAAGCTGCTGACAATGCTCGAGTGCAGGTGGTGGTGACTGATTTACTGTTGCTCATTGCAAACCTGAGCTGGTTATCACTGTGTGATAACAAGATATATAAAGAAGGTCCTTTATGTCACAGCTACTAGAGTTTTCATCCCAAAGGCTGTCAGACTCTGTATCCCTGAAGCTTTTTCTGGGAGTATGTGACATTAAAACTATTATAGTCACCCCTACAAATTATTTCTAAAATAGAAAAGCAGTATTCTATGTAGAACTTCTAGTCACAGACTAATTCTGGTTATAAACCTCCCATCAAAAAGCCAAGAGAAACAAAGGGTTACTTTATTCTAAGGTTTTGAGAAAAGAAAGAAGCAATAGAGAATTTTCATTAAAAACTAAAGGGTAACATATACTATTCCTTGCACAGAACCAGAGTGAGAAATGCTTATCTCGTTGGGGTTTTTTTCTGAGCCAGTCATCCTTGGAATTGTGGTAGGACATCTACTTCTGAAAACATCTGAATGGTCTAAATTGCTTAGTCTATGACAAAAACCTAGAACACTAAGAAGGCCTAAAAAACTAACTGTGCCATAGGCTTATGACAGAAAGAATCAAAGAATCTCTACACTGCACATAGACCTAAGGTTTTTAAAATATTTATGGTATTTGGAAAAAATTGGAACAAAAATTTACTTAATGGTGTGTAAAACAAAGAAAAATTTCAAGTTCACTCCCACAAAACTCACAAGGACTTTTCCTGAGGAATTCAAAGAGGGCAATTTATTAATAAACTATTTTTACAAGAATAAAACCTTGAAAAACCTAGAAAGACTTTGCTTTCAGGCCTTCTAACTGGCAGAATGTTGAAAGGACATCTGGAAAAATTTCTAAGCCCCTGACATAAACACTACAGCATCTTTCAACTGGTAAATTGGAAAGTTAAATCTTCGAGGTTTAGCAAAATAGCCTAGGCAAGGCCTCACAAAATATAAGCATTATTTGAGACTTTTAATCAAGACCAAATCAGTATTTTATATAGTTGTGTCATAATCTAAACTTCCCTTTTTTTCCTTGTATAATACTTCATTTACTGAATACTTCTTTACTGAAGATTGGATGTAGATGCATATGAAGTTAAAGCTGAATTTATTCATTCACATTAAATACAAATCACAGTCTTGATGGACAATAGAAGTGCTGCATGCACTCAATATGCACATTAAAAATCCTTGGGTTATTTTTCATGTATAATTGAAAATTACAAGGAAATAAATTTGGTAATACTTTTAAAGGCATGGGGAAGTATACGAAAGCTGAAGGCAGCATGGGATTAATACTGCAACAAAGAACCTAACACCGCAAAAAGAAATAAAGCCCTGATACACACCACATTTTGTGATTTTTCTGTAGGAAAAAGAATAAACATCCAATTAGAACGACCTTGGAGCTGAAAGTTTGGAGTGTAATGAATTATCAGCATTATTTGTGTGCTGCAGAAATGAACCAGTTTCCTTTGTAGTCAGCTGTACCATAATTTTTTAGCCCACTTCTCTCATCATTGGTCATAAATACTAGCCAAAATCAAGATATTTCTTGCTTACTTATTTTTCACAGAAAACATGTTATCCACAGAAGTTTAGCACTGTAAATATTTTTAAATACTCTCTGTTTGGAATATATCTGTCTAGAAAGAGAGAGTGCCATTAGTCTCTTCCAGTGGTGGTGCCATCCAAGGATCCTCAGTAAATTTCTGACAATGAATTTTTATTTTTAGGTAAAACAACATGAAGAAGCATCACTTGTTTAGGGTTGCTAACTGCCAGATTTTGGTATGGGCTTCCCAGCATAAACAGGTGCCTTCTAGCAAGGAGAGCAGAGCGCCAAACCTTTTAGTGGAAAGCAGCCCCCGAGCTAGCATCTGCAAATAGAGACTTGGAACAGGCTCGCTCAGACATTTGAATCAACCTCCATGTTTCCCTCTAGGCTTCTTAGCTGTTCTTCTTGAGTTACAGGAGTGAGAAATGAACAACAGAATTATTCCTTTGTTTGTAAGTGATACATGTGATTTATGAACACATTCATAAGTCTTCATTGCTTTCACCAGGCACAAATTCACACATTTCCATAGCTATCAGACCATGAAAGCTTTGTGTTATTCTTTGCTACCCATTTCAGAGCCATTCAATCTTTCCATTTTCTTGGTAAGTATCTCACATCATTTTTCCTGGGTTTGTCCTTTAATAGTAATCCTTCTTTTTTATGCTTTAAATGAAAAGCAGCTAAGCCTGTTGGCAGATTATAAATGGAATTTTATGTTGCAGGCAAATTTTAGCTCTTGTCTAAAAGGTAATAGTGCATTCCATGAAACAGAGTAACAGGTGTGAAGAACTTGTGCAATCCAGAGAACACTACAGCCTACCTGCAAATCCATCTCTGACTGGTACTGGGCTGAACTCTCTCTGTGTTGTTTGTGTTGGAATTGTTACTCTTGCAGAGCTACACTGTGGTTTTTCATGCCCCTGCCTTCAGGAGCAGACAAGGCAACCCCTTGTCAGTACCATCCACATGCCGCAAGTGGAGGTTAAAAACTGCCTTCCCTTCACCAGGCGCAGTTAGCATTTTAGCTCAAGCTTTGCTGAGGATAATGATCTTCAGACGCTTTTCATTAAAAAAAAGAATGATCAGTTAAAGGAGGAAACATTTCCCAGAATTTGGGCCATATGTGAGACTATATTTGAAAGAGCTATTGCTTAAAACTAATCTGAAACTGCTCAGGCAAAAAGCCTAGCTGAGCTTTCAAAAGAAATGCCAAGGAGGGTGTATTTAAGTTTATATTACACAGAGAGCAATATTTTCAGGTAAAGTTCAAAAATTGCTCTTGATTAAGCAATCACATCTTAATGCTGTGATAAAAACTCATTCAAGATGAGCTCAGCTTCCATCCAGAACTCCTACATCCCCCAAGTGACTATTTAACATTCAGCACACCTCAGAGTGGAGTCTAAGCATCCCTTTGAAAGCAATAACTGTTCTAATTTGTAAAGGTTGGTTATTATTGTATTACTTTCAAAAAAGCCATGGGTGCTTATCTGTTGAATAAAGAGCAAACAGATCACAGAACTATGGCAGTACAACGTGTGGCTGGGCAAAACAGAGCTGTCTACTTTAACCACCCGAAAGGAAAGAGGGGTGTGCTGTTCTGGGTGCTGCAACTTTTAGCCTCCCTTCACCTAAGGACACAAAGGGAAAAACCTGTCTTTGATTTTAATGGCATCAGTAATCTGTCATTAGCCTTCTGCAATGACAAGGTATTTTTCCATCCACCCACTTCTTGCTAGGTAAAGCATAGGGAATAAATTAATTTTTGTATGCTAATTGTTCCTGCTATCAGCTCAGCAATTGATCCTCAGAACTGGGTAACAAACATGTGCTTTCACACTCCCACATAGGTTGGTGGAATGGCTCTCTGCTGTTCACTGCTCATTTCAGTACCTGCCTCTGGGTAGCCAATCCCACCCATGTCAATAAGCAAGTAAACAACATATTTGTTCCACCAAGCAAAAGATAGCCTCAGCAACAAAACTTGGAATAAAGTTCCTAAAGAAAACATCAAAACAGTAAAATACCTATCAATCTCCCTTCCTCTCTTTCACTCAACTATTCTAAAGAATTTCTTTGCTGTAGAAACAAAGCAGACAATTCAGCATGATATTTTATCTTCCTTTGATCTCTTTTTGGAGTCTTTCAGCTTTTGATATTCAAGAAAAAACTAATGTACCCATATGGCAAGTAATTTTAGATTTGTATATGGCCAATATTAGCAACATAAAGCAACAGTGCCCCTGAAAAACCTCCTACCATCCCACTACAATCTCTTCTCTACCTTCACAAAGCTAAAGGATATCTGCTAGGACAATACAATCCTGTTCGCCAGTGTCATCAGACAAAATAAGCTGCCCTGAAAGCGTCTTTGCTCCTGGCTTCCTCTAATCATTTGTCTCTCTGATTCTGCCTCTAACTTAAAATAATTCCAAATAATTCCTGTTGTGGCAATGCCTCTAAGTTGTTTTATTTTTCTTCTCAAATCCTAGTTTTGGTTATTGTTCAGCTTAAACCAGTGCCAGTTATCCCTGCTTCAGTTTTTTCCTGGTCACAAGTTGTTTTTCTCTTACTTATTTTCTTTTTATTCTTCTATTAGAAACCATTAAAAACTAACCTTGGGTTAGTGCTTTCTGACATCTTGTTTGCTTGGAAATCCCCTCTGTCTTGTGTTCACACAGCACAACACAAACCAACTTCTCAGCACCTGTCACTGACTAGACCTGAGCTCTGAGAGGAGATCTCAGCATGGTTAGATGACAATAAGTAATCAGACCCATTGCTGACTGTTCCCCAGAACCTCTTTATTCCAAGTAGAGACACATGTACCTGCTTCTCTATTTGCTGGAGAAGCCTAAAACTTGCTCAACATCATTTAAGTGCCAACAAGAAGAGCACAACTTGTTCAGAAGTTAAACTTGCCAGCTCACTCCTGCCATTTTACACAGAATCAAACTCCTGCTGAGTTTCAGCCTCAAGCAGCTTCTGGCTCTCAGACCTCCTTGTGTTCTCTGCTAAATGCACGAAACGCTGATCAGTTTTGCTTTTCCATGTGAAGGGCACAGGTTCCAGGGGACTTTTGGATTGAATACTAGTAAAAGGCTCTTCCCCCAGAGGCTGGTTGGGCACTGGACAGTTTCCCCAGGGAAGTGCTCACAGCACCATGCTTGACAGAGTTCCAGAAACTTTTGGGCAATGCTGTCAGGTAAATGGTGGGATTCTTGGGGTGTCCTGTGCAGGGACAGAAGCTGGACTTCAGTGATCCTTGTGTGCCTATTTGAACCCAGCATATTCTCTGATTCTGCAATTCCAAAATGGAGGCCTTTTTTAAGATTTAAACCACAACAGAAGAGGAGTGCAACCACTTGGCAACCAACATACCAAGAAGTAAACATACAGCACGGATTAAATGTTGCTATGAGATGAATGCCAAACTCATGGTTTCAGCAAACATCTGCCTTTAATCTATATTGCTCATTAGTTGGAAGTATTGCATGCTTGGGATTAGTTATTGTAAATAATACTGAAACACATTCAACATGGATAATTTTTCCCTGTATTAATGTGACAACTGCAAGGAAACAAAAACTAGAAAAACTCCCCCATTAAAATCTGCTTGGCTGAAATTTAAGATATGCACAAAGGATTGAAGAAAACTATGCAATTCCGAGGATGATTCCTGATTGCTAAAAGCATGTCATAGGATGACTGGTTTTCACCCTTAAAAACCTCCTTTCTCATCTTTTGTTCTGCTGAGCTGTTTGTGTGGTCTCTTTACATGTTTAGATACACATTTTGTACGTTAAAAGGAGCACATTAGAAGAACAGGGGTTCATTTTTTCTTTTTCAACTTGCCTATTTGAGAGCAGGGTCTTAAAAATGACTGATTAGGACAGCTAGAGAGAGCAAACTGCAACTGGGAGAGACAAGAAACAGATTAAGATTTCAGAAGCTGTTTAAATCAGCTGTAGGTTGACAGAGGTCATATGTTGCAATGACACTGTACAGTGGAATATTTATTTACCTCTTCCATGTAAAGTAAATTACTCCAGTTTTAGCTTTGCCCTTGATCTGATATCACCCTTTGTTTAAACAGATGCCTAAGGAATGCAGGGTTGGCTTCTCTACATGAAATGCAAATGAACAAATTTCTTGGTATTAGCTGCAAAGTCAATGATAAAAGTTATGTATTCGAAAGAGGGGGACAAGGTTTTAAAAGTTATTATTTTTAGGTTTAAAACCATAAATTCAGCTATGAACAGCTCACTTTCTACCACTTTCTGCCTTTGTTCTTTTCTAACAAAAATCTTCTCTAATCGTTAATGTGACATTTTGGAGGATTTAATTAGTTCTTTTCTTTTTAGAAATACTGTTTTTCAGTGTACGCCCACATCGGTCATACTTATGTTAGAGAACTCATAGCATATAAATTATATATTTAAAGCAAATTTTAACATTCTTTACTATCTTATTGGAAATCTAGCAAGCATACACTCACTTCAAAAGAATGATTCAGCATCTCCAAAGAGCTAAAGTTTCAAAAGAAAATTTTGGGACTTCAATAATAAATCTCTTTTTCATATTAAATGTAAATTAACATAAGAACTGATAGCATTTTTGTGCATAATTTCACAGTTCTCTAGAAGTACAGCAAGAGTTAACTCTTGGTTTAATCTGGCTAGTCAAGTCATGTAGGTATTTGGGATTTTTAAACTCAAATGGAAACTGCAAAAATACATCAAGAACTGAGGAAGCGATAAGAAAAAAAAAACAAAACCCCACAAATCAAAATCCTTGTTTTTGCTGAAATTGGAGCAGAAATATCCTTTTCTTATAGCCACTTGTTGCCATGTCTGGCTGCGCTCTTGCAGCCTGAAATCTGGTTATGCCATATGCCAGCAAATGGGGTAAAGGAAGCCTCTTGCACAGCTGACAGCAAGAGACTAAAATAGCACTGCCAGCAATAAATGGAGTCTAGCAAACCCTCACATCCACAAGCTCAGGGTGGATAGAAAGGAATTTTATGAAAGTGTATATATAAAAATAGAGAGTGGAGGGGACTCTGAAAAGAGTTAGGAAAGGAAGAGGAAACAAGGACAATGGATGCAACAGATGACCCAAAGGGAAGAGACAATAAAAAAGATTGGATTTACAAGGACACACTTTACCTATGGTTTATGCACTGACTGCTATCAGAGACTGCCAGAGGAAAGATCTCAACTTCAGCAGCAAAATAAGTTGATGTTCCCCTCCCTGACAATTGTTAATCCATCTCATTAAAAAGAGCAGTGAATTTGAGATGAGGATATCAGCCTCCCTTGATGATTTTCCTTGTACTAATCTTACCTTTTATGCCATACCCAGCCCTGTCCTAAGCCAAGTACTCGAATGGAGTAGTGAAGACTACTTAACATCTACCTTGCAATTTCATTACTGTTTTCCCCTCTTCTTTCTCATACATTATGTAGTACAAGTTTTTGAAATCACAACCCTAAAATATAATAAAGGCAAGGAAGAGAAGAAACATTGTAGCTTAGCGGAATTTTCCCAACAAAAAATCATAGCAGTGTTTGTGAACCTGAATTTAGGAACTAACATCACATATCACTGCATCAGTCTCTTCATCGTGGATCTTGCATACTACACAATGCCAAAGAAGATGCAATTGTTCAAAGATTATGAATTTTAAAATGCACATTCATAAAGGCACAGCTATTTTGCCATCTTATTGCAGTTTTATTGTTTTGGGGGCATCTTCAGTGTCAACACAACTGGGAGGGTTCTTGTACCATTTTATTAAAAAGGATGGTTGATGAGTGTCCCCCTTTTGAAATCAACACCAGCTGGACTTCATGTCCTACTTGCAATGCATAAAGACTGTATGTGTTCAGCATTTGACTAGAAGAACACAGAGGTTCTGTTGTCTATTTATTTTTATGTGGCAAAGAGAAAAAAGCATTATAAAAACGATAATGGGGGAAAAGGGAACACGAGAAACAAAGCAGCTTTAAAGTTTCAAGTTTGAACAAAGTAATATCAATAGCAGTCAAAAATACTGCTTAAATCTGTGTGTTCAGTTCCAAAAAAACCTTTTCACATTTAACTGAAGTATAGCAAAACAGACACAAAGTGTCCAGAATCACAAGTTTAAACAGCTGTTTTCAGAAAAAGGAGATTTATTTGCTGCAAAAATATTTTTGTTCGAGAAAAGGAAAAATTCCAGAATAAAAAAGACCACAGTTGCAAGTCAGCAGTTTAAGTTACAATTACTTTGATGTCCTTGGTTAGGAAACATTAATAAAAATATTTAGAAGGAAATAAGTAGCTTGTATTGATACCCACAGATGGATAAGACCTTGCCAAACTACCTTGTTCTATCGAAGGAGAGCCAATCTTTCAGCCTGCTCTATTGAAGGAACATAAAGGAACAAAAGCAGGACCATTTTGCTTAAAAAAAGCCCCAAAATCTCAGATTTGTGTTGGGAACAGAAGCCTGATAGAAAAAATCTATTCCATCCCCAAACTGTAAAGTGTACATTTAGAACAGAAAATGAGATAGCTATCTCTAAATTATTTAATGTAAATAAATCATCATCTTATTTTTCCTTTTATATATTGGCTTGCATTAAACCAACAGAGCTAGCAATGTGTTATCTTCTATGCAAGGGTATTCCTGATCAGGAAAAAACTTCCAATGGCATTATTTTCTTCTTCTTTAATTCATAATACATACACAATCATAGGAAAGGGAGTAAGAGACACTTTATAGAAGAAAAAAATCCCCAGCTTTCACATAATTAAAATTATTTGAAGTGTTTGGAAGGTGATAGGCTCAGTTGCATTGGGGTTTTTAACTGAACTTGCTGTTCAACACTAATTTCTCCTAAGAGCTGGGGGAGTTTAGTGCTACAGAAAGCTGACCTTTCAGACCAAATCTGATTTAAGAGTACAGGTTGCAGTAAATTGACTAATATTATTCTATCATGTTATGTTACAAATTTGTTATTAGCGAGGACAAAGTGTACTCCTGGATGTGTATTTTCACCACAACTCTGAGTTTGATTTTGTGTTCTGCAAAAATTTTAGATGAGACTCCTATCCAGAGCAAGGTCCAATTGTGGGGCAGAACAAGCAGGAGAAAAACCCTCAGAAAAATAAAATGTGAGCACACTGAGGAGTCAATTTCTTTGGATCTTCAGCTGTATGTACTGAAAGCACTACAGATTAGATAAGGAGAAGCTAAAAACATCTGGCAATTCTTTCTGAATATGTGTGTGATTGTCTGAGGCAAAATTGCTCTGTAACTTTTTTGCATTTCACTTAAGATTACAGGTAAAAGAGTCCAGTGACATTTCAAATAATGTAAAAAAACCCAGAATCATTGGTGGAATAAAATGATCCATTTTATTTTTTTATAAAATCCGGCAATCAATACATGCTATATGCCAAAAGGGGGTTTTGGCATTAAAAAAAAAACATCAGAAAACAGCATTCAAAAATTGCATAAATTATTTCCAGCTCAAATACTGCAAAATTATGTTAATGCATAAGAACTTTGGCCCTTAATTTTGTTGGCAGCAGCACTGAATACTAAAATTAATATTTTAAAGATACTGATTCCTCATTCTAGATGTGTCTGCAGACTGAAAACAAAACATCACCGCTCTTCCCAGTCCTACAAAAGGTAAAGAATATAAACACTATTTACAAAACATTAAAGACTAAAAAAACTCAAGTAAACACTGCAGACTGTTTACAGAGAGATTCAACTATTTCCTAGTTGTGAATAGCAATTTTTTGTGAAAATAAAATATCTCGTCATAAAGAAATATTAATACAGTACTTGCACAACACAGCTGATCATTTTGTGATGTTTTATTACTAAAGGTTCTTTAAACTGCACTTTTCCCTTGACATGATTGTATTTGAGTGGCTTGACTATTAAAGCAGATAAATTACGTTACAAAATGGACATCAGGCAAAAATGTGCTTTAAGGGTCGTCCTGAGCAAAACACCCTCAGAAAAAAGTCTCTCCCTCTTGGGAACAGGAACAAATCAGTGCCTTTACTCATAGTGCAAAACGCCTTAAAATACATCAAAGGCCCGAAGCACAGATGAGGTTGTGACCCTTTTAATCACATGATTGCAGAACAGGCTGGATATTCCTTGCAAGCCAATTGCACCACATATAAACTCTAATTTGAATTACACTTCCACCACTGTGAAACTGATTTAAGTAACATTTAACTTGAACAGATCTGTGTGCTGCAATTTTACACACAAACTACATTTGCTAGTAGGAATTTCTTAGATGTCTTCCAATGTTGCCCAAATTCTATGCAAGTAAAAATCTGTGCATTAATTTTAGATCATTGTTGCACTGGCTGCAAAACAGGTCTTAATATTTTATCATTTGAATTATTCACTTCCTAGTGTCCTCATCTTAAAATAGATTACTTCTTTCCTATGGCTTGAATTACATTCGCCAGTCACAGTATTTGCACAGCTTTCAAACATCAAGAAATGGGGAATGAGAGGGAAAGTTTGCACATTCCCATATTCAGCAAAGAGATTGAGTATCTTTGAGAAATGCAGAATTAGACACTACTTTTAGCATAGAAAAATATGTCCCTCATTAATCTCAGTGTGATGATGCCCAACAAGCCCGATAATTGCTCGTAATGTCTTTGACCAACATCTGTCAACCAAATGAACTCCAAAAAGTCAAAGTCCTCCTGCAAGTTGCTTCCCAAACATACACAGAAAATGCTATCAGGAGTTAAAACACTGACTCCTCTCTTATCTGAACCCTTTCCAAGCCTATGTAGCATATTTTGAAGCCAGGGGCAGTTGTTACAGCACTTCCACCACAGGAAATCCTCAGAGAAAGTCAAGCACAGCGAGGTTCAGATGAACTCCAGCAGGATGATGGGGCAGTACAATGCAAGCAGAAAATAAGCAAATTGGATTATGTGCTCAGTGAACCTGCCTGTAGATACAATTCACAGCCTTCCCTGAGCTTTTTGATGAGCCTTCAGCAGGCAAAGTTCATATTCTCTTTTGTGTTGGCAATCTCCCTCAGCCTGCAGGAGGATAGTTGCTCTGGATAACCACTTGCTTAAATGAAACACAAATTCACATGTTTGTTCGAGGAGCAACCATTCAGCTGCTAATCAATTAAAAGTTGCTTACCTGTCTCCGGGAGTGGGCACAATGCTCCCATTACAAATTCACAGCAAAGAAGTCACGGGGGTTTTAAAGTAATTGCTAAGTTACTTTTGTACCTGGCTGTGCATTAACCTCATTATCCTCTTAGGGGTAGTTTTAGGCACAATACATCATAACAAGAGAGTTCTTCTGCCTCTTTATCTCCCCTCATCTCTAATTTGATGAGAGTAAAATAACCCCCACCAACCAGGCATGATACAGCAGTAAGTAACTGGTGTCTGGCTAAAATGATTTTTCCACATCACTAAGTCCTAAATGGGGAGAAAAATCTTCTGCCAACCCACAAGTGGAGAAAACAGAATATGGTAGTTCAACACGTGGACTGATTCTACACGTTTTAAAACAATTTATCAATTGATGTATGTTGTGCTGCCAGGGAGTAATCTAAATTATCTGTGTTATTCAAGGTTGGAACTGTTGCTTATAGTAATGCATCCTGTTATTGCAAGCAAGATTTGGAGCCAGGAAAATTATTTTATTTTTCCCCCTCAAATATTGTGGACTTGTCCCTTTTGAACAAAGTTTTAGATTCGTTCAAATCTCTGTATCCCAGTACAAGGAGAAAGCCAATGTCCAACAGCAAAGGAAAAGAAAGCAAACAAGAAATGTCTCCTTTGAAGAAGATTGCCAGAAAAAGCAGCACAATTTATTGATTTCTGTTAAGTTCCAAGAAAATATTCATGCCCTGTAGCATTCCCTGATACATCAAATTGTGGTTTGATTTCTTCCCCCTACTTTGTTTGGTGTATTTTACCATACTGGACTCTAAAAAATAGAAGATACTAGAGAGCAGAGATGGAAGAGTTCTGCTTCAATGCAAAAGCAAACTAAATACAGACAGGTCTTTCAGGGTATGGGCAAGGGCCCTGCTCAGATTTCTGAAATTGGTTCTTCATAACTTGAAAAAAATAGATATAGGATTAATTAATTTTAGGTTTTTAAATGAGTTATATGAAGTATCTATGAAGATGACAACTTTTAAAATTATTTTCTTACCTTTAAACTTGCAACAAACCAGCCCCAAACTCTTCTCTGCTCTCCAGGTTATGTTCTTGAAGGCTGTAATCCAAATCAAAAGAATCACAAGACTGGGGGAAAGTACTAAGATAATTGGAAAAGATTGGTCAAACGGCCATTGTGTTGTACTTCTTACAGAACCCTGTGGTTTTTCAGAATATCAAAGTGCATCAAAACATCATGCAAAAAACATGCAGATCATAAGAATCTAATGGACTGGGGGAAGGATACAGCAAGTGATAGAGAGAAATAAGTGTGTTCCCTAAGGCAGATTTTTCTTACAGAAAAAAATCACTTTTCCTTCTGCTTCTTAAAAAAATTCATACATATGACATGAATAAAGAACACCTGTCTTTGATAATTCTATGATAGAAGGAAATAACAGAATTTCAATAAGAGAAAAGATCTGCTACCAGCATCATAATGGATTCAGAAATTTCTAAATTCACTTTAGCCCAAATTTTTCAGGCCATGAAATATGATAGTTACTCCAGTCAAAATAGACAGTTTAGTTGCATAGTCCTCCTAGGACACTTTATTACATGGGTTTCTTTTTTAGGACAGGAGAAAAGTGTGGGACATTTTGGCAATTGGTGTTGTCCTTCCTGAAGCAAAATGTCTCTGAGCTCAAAGAGCTTATTCCTTTTCATTTAGAATCCAGATGGTAAAAATGTTTGCTCTTCTGGACTATTCCCTAACATCCACTCCTTATTATCACTGGCAAAGGTCTCAAAAACTTCTTTAAAAATGTTTCTATTTAGTCTGGGGGCACAAACACTTTAAAGCAGCATCTCTAGAAACCTGCAGAATGTAGCCCTATAGAAATTATTTCTAGTGCAGTAATTTAATCATGTACATCACAAAGCCTTGGTATTTTACAATGGTAAGAATCCATTCAATATCTAAGGTAAAGCCTTGAAAAGATTGACCAAACTGCCATGTAAAGATTGTAACATTGTGCCATTGTGTGGGACTGACATTTTTATTTACACAGGGAGCAAACTCAGGTCCATTCCTTCTTGCCAAATAAATACCTTGTAAATATTTCATACTGATTTCAGTATATTAGCACCAGGATGAAATTTATAAGCCAAATATTTTCGCCTAATTTGTCAGGCTGCACTTGCAATTTGTATGTGCCATGGGCCAGTAATTTTATTGTTTTAGAAAACTGAAAAAATTTACAAAGTTTAATTCTGTTGCATATATCCTACACTAGAAAAAAAAGAGAAGCAACCAAAAAATAAAACCATCAAATCATGGGGGAGCTGGTTTTTTTTTAATGCTAGTCCTACTGTAAAAATTAAAATGTTACAAGAGTTTTATTTCTAGAATATCACAGCCTTACTGAATGTCTCAGATGAGAAGAAACTGCTGTAGAAACATGAAAGTCAAATGAATAAATACCCGCTGTCCTGGTTATCAGGGATGGCAATCCTTTGTCATAGACTGTTCAGCTACAAATTCTACCTGATGCCAAGAAAAAAGTGAAGCAATCTTCCTTCACAACAGACCCTTATTATACTAGGCAATAGGTGTTAGAGGATATCAGAAGTGAACTTGTTTCTTGTCAGTTCCAAATGCATTAGAAGAATTATTCATCAATAACGATCAGAAGGAGGCAAATATGACAAAATTGAGTAAGTTGAAATGAAAAACTTCAGTCCTAAAGGTCAACTGACCTTGCATTCAGTCAGCAGAGCAATGTAGGACAAATAGGTATAAACATTTATGGATTAGAACAATTTGCAAGCTACTTGGACTTTTCCACCTATACCAGAATCTGCAATAAATGGTTTTGGTTTTTTTTATCTGAACTTCAATTAATGATCATAATAGTTAGAATAGCAATTAGCACTGTCAAGAGGAAGACAAAGCATGAGAACTATAGAGCAGTGTCTTTCCACAAAGCAGTCAGAGGTTTTTCACAACCTCAAGTCCATCCAATTCTCAAACACCCAACTACACTGTTCTCTATTGCATTATTTTTCACCTGTATATGGAGCTCTTACATGGAAGTAAGGATACAAAGCTATTTCCTATATTTGTTTTGTTCCTACAGAAGTGAAAATCCCTTTTCCTCCTTAAAATGTTACTATATTGTGTTTCATGGTAAAAGCATAAATTTTCATATTTCTTGTTAAAAGACCACAGAATTCACCCCAAACTGGAGGAAAAAAAAAAAAAACCCAAAAAAAAAAAAAAAAAAACCAAACAAACCCCCAAAACCTTCTGGAATACTTCCATAAAAGGTATAAATCCACACCATTTTAAATGCAATATCTGCACGACAACTTCTCTAGATTTCAGTTTTCAATTAGTTTTTTCATTAGCTTACTGCAAAGTTGCACTACAAGTTCATTACAAAAGTAAAATCCTTTTCCACTTCCATCTGCTTTGTTGACTGCTACAGATCATTGCAAAGAAGCCAAGGAATGTACAGCAATTAAGTTATTCAATTTTTCTATATAAATTAGCTTAGGAAAACAGCTTTGGATATAATTACCTTATCATTTTACTTTCAGTTTCTAAGGCATAAAACCCTAGCCTTGGAAAGAAAAAAAACCCTTGCAAACAGAAGTGCTAAAATAGCATTCTGAATGCTGTATCACCAAATCAAGGAAATTCAAATGGAAAGCTTCAGATTCTTAAACCATGAACACCCAATACAAACACCTCAGCACACTTTATACAAAGACAGTGACCATCTCTAAAGACCCCCAAACTACAGGGTAGAGTTGCTAAATGCAAAATATCCCACTCTACAGAGATATCTAGTAAGACTCACCTGTCCTGAGTGAGCAATTTCTTGCTCTTGTGAGTTCAGTATAACGTTCACAGCATTTTCAAGTTTCATTCCTTTTGTTCATGTCAGATGAAATAGCCATCAGAAGAACAGATAATCATAACACAAAACTATTAGCTAGATTCACAACTACCACAGCCTAACTGAGGTGACATTCCTTACACGCCACAGCCTCAGAGGCTGAGGGCCCGGCTCCTGCTCTTTGGCTATCTGAAAGGCTGCACGGTGGCTCTGTACAGTCAAGAATAATTAACTTGCTAAGTAGAAAAGCATTTCATGATCTATGGAAGATAGAGATAAGTATTAGCAAAACCCCCTTTTTCAGCCATTGTCTTTGCAGTGCAGCTCCTTGCTTCCAGCTTTTCTTTTTTGAGCTGCAGCAAACACCAGCTAAGTGCTCACAGGCTGATCCTGTTTTTTAGGGCCCTGCCCAGCAGTTGATCCTCTGCCTGAGCTGCAGCTCACCAGTCCAACCCTGCTTTCATCTTTCTACCCCAAGAGTGCTCAGGGCCTCTCCCCTAACACACTTCACACCCCTCCTGCCCCAGGGATTCACCTGGTATCTTTCTGAGAGCGCACACAGCTGTTTTTTCATCTGTCACACCAGTGTAAAACCAGCTGTTAGAGATGGTTTTGGGGGGATAGGGGTGCTACAGGAAGAGTATTGTTGCTATTGCCAGCACTACAAAAGTCATCAAGCATTGTAACATCTTGCTGATTAAGCTTTGAAAAGTAAATGTGTGGTGTCATTAGGCAAAGAACTAGCATTGAAATCTTAGTCTACATTCATATTGTGACGCCTGAATAAACTGAAAATGGGGTAACAGAATCCAGAGAGGGCTTGCCTGACAGACACAGCTCCTGAACTCCCTGCTGCAGCAACCTGCAGGGGAATTGGACAGGTACTGCAGGCTCAAGGTAGAAAGACACAGCACTTTCAGAAAGAGTCTCCCACAGAAAGTCACATTATCAGAGCAGATTTTATCATTAAATACTGTATCAAAATACTTCATTTGTCACAGTTCCTTTACTGTCTTTAACCAGGCCTTACAACAGCACTTTAATTTTTACATTCCTGAAAAGGGAAGGTCCTTCAAGTTAAATAAAAAAGGTAAGACCAAATTTCCTAGCTCAAAACCAAACTGTAAAATAAAAAAAACAAAACCCATTTACAAAAGCATAAATGCTGTTTTCTTTTAACAAACCCTTTGGAAAAAAAATAATTTCCTGTAACCAGCTAATTTTCATATGAAATCAATATTTGAAGGTAGAGCTGTGACTAATAATGCATCAGCTATAATCTTTTTATCACTATTTGATAAAAATTATCCATTTAGCATATTTCTAGTCTAAAAGGGTTCCCTTATGTATCACCAAAAGCATTTTAACATGAAGATTCCACAGTCAATAATCAACAGCTCATTGCAGTTTCCCTGCTCCACCTGAGAGGTTGGATAGACATGACATGCTTGAAGCTTAAACAAACAGAAGGATCAAAGAAGTAGTCTGATTTCTAATGTCAGATGCGCACAGGAGTACCTCAGAATGCAAAGTTCTAACCCAAAAAACCCATAGCACCCCTCCTATCATTTAGCATTCAGAAGAGTACTGAGGTTTCTACAGTTGTGAACTTCCTGCAGAGAAATTGTATTGATCAAGTAGCTGTGGGAAAAGAAGGCAATAACCATGTATTTGAGATCCAAGCTGGGACAAGTTGTCAGTTTTTCCTTTTTTTCCTTGAGAGGCAATTAGATAAGAACTATATGTATCAAAGTGTTTATTTTAACCTCTCCTGCAATGAATGTAAGCTCTGGTATGTATCAGATGAGGCTACTTTAACTTCAATGCTTTACATAGCAGAAGAACATGTTTCAATGCCTCGTAAAGGAAGCGTAAGCAGCACTGAGTCCCCCCATGCCCCTCACCAGCCTGGAAAAGTGTTTTGTTTAGTCCTTAGAAGGAAGGTAAAAACTGCTTGTCCAGTCTTCTCAGGGGCACACTCCCTTGTGCCTAATAACCCATAACAAAAAACTGTAAAACTTATCCTCTATAAATTACTTATTACTTATTTAACTTCACCACAACTATTACTGTCTTTTCTAATTAATACTAAATTATTTTTCCACCCCCTCCAGGAGATATCTGAAGTCTTACCTTTTGCAGGCTAGATTTCCCAATGGAAAGCTGCCATAACCTCTGGTGTTACCTGTGAACTTGATGTGGGGATAATAACCTGCTAGTGAAAGGCAGCAATTGCTTTTTCCACACGTCTTGTGGAGCCTTTAGATGCTGGGTCAAAAAAAGCTGCTCCCCACACGTATTTAGTTAGAAAAACCAAGATGAAATGCTGTTTATACATAAGTGGGCAGTAAGAGAGGCACCATTCCCTCAGGAAGGCCAAGGTGAGCTCTGAGGGCAGCTAAGCAGGGGTGTGCCCCTCATCTGCCATGGTCATCCCCCACAGTGGGTAACACAGCAAAGCAGACCTCACCTGCCACTGGGGGACCCCCAGGGCCACAACACAGTACCAAGGCCACCAACCAGCCAGGAACATCACAAGGACCACAGCCCAGTCCCTCAGGAGCAGAGCAGCCATGGGTTAAAGTGGAGCCTGACTGCCAAAGGCCCCAGGTGCGGCTGCTCAGGGCCCTCAACACACTCAGGCCTTTGGAATTCTTTCCCAAACCCCTGTTCCCTGTTGCCAGGTGCTAGGTGTTTGTTCTATTGCTTTGATGATGCGTGACCTTCTTGTGGGAGACTCCTTCTGAGAGTGCTGTGTCTTTCTACCTTGAGCCTGCTGTACCTGTCCAATTCCCCTGCAGACTGTGCAGGAATTCAGGAATTCAGCAAGGAATTCAGGAATTGTGTCTGTCAGGCAAGCCCTACCTGGATTCTCTTTCCCCACTTTCAGTTTGTTCAGGCACCACAATATGAATGTAGACTAAGATGTCAATGCTGGTTCTCTGCCCATGACACCACACTCGTGCCTGTACTGTGCTCAGTGGTGCAGGTGCTGCTGCACCCCTTTGGGGTGGGGGCCGTCGAGTCTTTGCAGAGACAGGGGGCTTTGGAATGGGGTGGGTTTTTCCTACAAGTTGCTTTGTTGTTGTGGGCACAGTTTGGGGTGGTGGGCAGTGGGGCTGTGCTGTGGGCAGAGTTTGGGGTGGTGGGGAGCGGGGCTGTGCTGTGGGCAGAGTTTGGGGTGGTTGGGAGTGGGGCTGTGCTTTGGGCACAGTTTGGGGTGAAGGGGAGTGGGGCTGTATTTTGGGCAGAATTTGGGGTGATGGGGAGTGGGGCTGTGCTGTGGGCACAGTTTGGGGTGGTGGGGAGCGGGGCTGTGCTGTGGGCAGAGTTTGGGGTGGTTGGGAGCGGGGCTCATCCCCAATGGGCTCCAGGTGTACAGACAGGTGAGTGCTGTTGAAGGTGTCGAGCCCTGCAGTGCCCAGGGGCACTGAGCAGCCACCCAAGGGAGCAGAGGGCACACAGGTGCCATGCATCAACAGGAGGGGGAGAAAAGGCTGGGCTGAAGAACAATTCTTCTGATGTGATAAGGTGGCATTCTGTGTGAGCAGATGCTTGAAGCTTTCTGAAGAGGTAAGGTGTTACTCTGCGTGCCTGAATGCTTAAAGCTTTCTCAACTTGTAGGGTGATGCTTAGTTTATTGTGGCTGTCTCAACTGTAATATTTGCTGTGACGTGTTATCTTCTCTTTCTTCAGATGTGTTTTTGCTATGTATTTTATCCTGATAACCATGTTTTAGCATATCAGTCCATAGTTCTGTAGGTATGTTAAAAGTGCTTGTAAGAGTATAATTTTCCTTTTTTTTTTTTTTTTTGCAGTGTCTTAAGTACCTGTGATTGTTTCTATGTGAGGTCCTACCTTAATTTGGCCAGTAAAAGTAAATTTCCTGGTACTAAACACATTTTGTGGCAACTGAAATACAGCAGCTTTGTAGGTTTTCTATGTTTTGAAGGAGTTAAGGTTGACATTTGTAATTTGAGTTCATTTTCAGTGAAAGTTAAGTAATGTTTTTTTGGAATGAGAGGGAGGTTTTTGTCCTTTGTGATTTTATTTTTTTCTTTGGTGCTGTTGGTTTGTTTGTAGGGTGTTTTGTTTGTGGGGTTTTTTTTTGGTTTTTTTTTTAGTTCCTCCTTATTTTTTTTATTTCTCTAGGTGATTTTGGTCGTTGGAATGTGTTGCTTCGCTTCTGATGAGGCTGCTCTATCATTAGAAAGTTGACAGTTGATTATAATAAAAACCAACAGAAGGAACTTTTCTCTATTTTGTAAAATAGTCACCAAAATTCCCCAGCAGATTATATGTAATACCACATATATGGTCTTTGAATTAAGATGCTTATGTTACTTTTGTAGCTAGACTATCTCATTGAAGCATGTCTGCTAGATTCACCTGCTCTATTAAGCAAGAAGTATATTCTTTTTATTTGATGGCTTTGAAAACTGAATTATCAAGAGTGTTGAAGAAGTAATGACAAAGACTGATGCTTTTGTGCCTCTAGGAGTAAAGTCGCATGGCGATATCATGTTTCATTCCTGATTAAGGTTCAGAGACACATTCGAGGCATGCAAAAAAGCTTTGAACAGGACTCGGAGAGAAGCACGTGTTTTTTAGGCTATATCTGAGTCACAACACAACAGTATGGTTTAGTTCTGGTGTTTTTGTGCTGATGTGGGAGCTATAACCACACCAGTGACCACAGAGTTTTAGCTGGATAGCAGCTAAAATACTTACCAGGTGATTCCTTGGATCTATGCAGCTGATGCTTGATTCTTTCAGCACTGTCTAGGGGTTTACTGCTGTCTGAATGTTAGTGTAAATGTGCTGTAGTTACACTTCATTTGGCTGTGCAGGCACATCTCTGTAGAGGGGCGTGCTCCTCTCAGAGCAGGTGAAAAGGCAGATGTTCCTGTTGTGGTGATCAGAGATAAGAGCATTGTTACAAACCTGCCTGACATGGCTTTGTTTCGATTTTGTCAAATCAGCCTTGAGTTAAAGGCCTCACTACCAGAGGCCTATTGGGAAAGAATGGGCATATGTAAACATATTCCAAAGCTCCCTGTCAGAAGTCCTGCAGCCTTGTACTTCAGGTGATTTGCACAAGCCTAAACCTCATCTTGTTCTGAAGAGACACGAAGACAGGTTGGTTCCTCTCAAACACTCATCTTAAGCTACATAGTGTTTGCTTCGAGCAGTTCTCTGATTTCTCTGACTAAACCTGGATTTATCAAATCCAGTGGGAAATATCAGTGCAGAAGGTATAAAATATGCCACCAGCCCTGACAAATCACTCCCAGTTTATCCACTGAGGGGTTTGTCAAAATCTCTAGGAGCGGGCCTTTCGATATACGACGTTCCAATGTACTTATACTCTTGCTAGCCAGAGAAAATGTGGTGATAGCTGGAGTGAAAGTAATTAGTGCCTTCAGGTAAGACATTATCTAGCTGTGCCAAAATGTGCAGGCCAGCTAAGTATTCTCAGCTGCAAGGAATCACATCAACTTCAGCTAAGAGGGGATGGAGGGTGTGGTGGTGGTTGGAGGTCTTGGATATAGCAATAATAAAATGCTAGAATAGTTTATGAATGGTTGAGGTGATGCTGTTAAAACCATGAGAAATACTGGTAAAAAGAAGGTGGAATTTGCATTTTATAACAATGGTGAATATCTTCTTCTGCCTGTTATTTTATTAATGGGAAGGCTGCGTGTCCTGATTATACTGTTATCATTTATTTTGTCTTTGACAGGGAAGAAAATGGAATGTTTCTTATAATTAAAGATTTAGCTCAGGAAAAAAATATTCCTTGTGTTATACGACCTAAGCAAATAACTGAGAATGAAGTTGTAATTGTGAACAGCTCCTTTCTAAAGAGGCAAAAGGTGAAGGAAAATACGTGACTTCACTAGTATTCATTTAATTGCTAGATTTATGATAGATTTCTAGACTTTTTAATACTCACTGTGCTACCTAAATAATTGTTCTTACTGTCTAAATATCATAAAAGTATATGGTGCAGGAAGGGTTCTACCTGGGACAGTGATTCTGCAACTTAATTAGCCTTACCCAAACACAAGTATAATTTTCATTAGTCTTTTCATGTCTTTCTGTATGAACTGCATGTTCTTTTCCATAAAAATCCCCTACATATCCACATAAAGTGTTATTGCTGATTAAAAAGGTAAACTAGACCTACAGAGTGCACTTTTTTATTCATTATTACAGTAGAATTAAAACTTTGGTCAGGAATTCACATGAACAAAAATGTCTGCCAGCTGTTAAATATCTAAAATGTCAGAAACATTTTATATTTTATATAACATCTATAAACCAGTGGAATTGCTTTGTCTTTAAAAATGTGTGCACATAAGGACTCAGTGAGAAGACTCGTGTTGATATTTTTCATTAAGGAGTTTTAAAGCTAATTGAGGATTCTCCAGCCTTACCATGTAAAAGCTTGCTGGTATATCTTGGTTACTCATCTCTGAACTAAGATTACTTAAACTTTACTGCTCTTGGATTATAAATGAGAATTCTTGAAATCCTAGAAGCTCATGAGTGTTGCATTAAATAATTTCATTTTATTCTTTTTTTTTAGGTTAAACTGCTAGCCTTGTAGCTAAAGAAAAGTCAAATAATTAGAAAATAAAAAGCCCCAATCATATTTGTTTTCCATGCTGACAGTTAAAATTCCCACTGGGAGATCACATTTCCTTACTGTTACACATTTCAAAGGAACCAGACTAGAGTAGTGCTCTTAGCCAATCTTTCTTAGTCTGCTTGTTCTTATTGCAAGGCCTCACCTCAAGAACTTGTGATTGGAAAATTGGTCTATTTCCATTATTACTGTTCTCTGGGTTCCTGCTAATGCTGCTGACTCAACACATTTTTTGAATTTCTACATTATCTATAGTAATCCTTCCTTTTATAACTTATGAGTAATACATTATGGTTTTAGCTGTCAGTTTTATCTGTTTGTATCTTTAAGCTTCCTCTTCCCAAGAAATTCTGTTTGTTCATTATTTGTATGTACATATAACTTTCATAAAGTAGCTGTGGGGTGCTGAGTTACCAGCCTTGATGGGGACAGACCTGGTGCTCTGAGGATGTCTGCAGGGAAGAGGAGGGTTTGAGTGATTAGCTGTCCTCTTTGGCTTCCTAGGAAGCAGCTGTGAATTTTCAAATTTCTCCAGACCATACTGTGGTAGCTGCTAAATTGTACATTAAGGACAAACGTTTAAGGTAGGGGAAAAAAGGGATGGTATTAGATTTTAATGGATTTTTGTGGTTTCTAAGTTGTTTTTTTTTTTTCTTTTTAACTTCTATACTTTCAGACTTAGCTTTGAGTCCTACTTCTCCTATACACCTTATTTCAAAATACTGTATAAACGAAAACTATTGGGAGAGTTGAGTATTGTTAGTACTATACTTATAGATTTTGCCTATAAGTACCCTGCAGCAAACTGAGTTGCAAAAGAAATAAATTGTACAAGAAGAAAATCATAAATCTGATCAATTCTGAATCATTTGGATGATGTGTGGTGTTTCCATTTCTGTTTCATTTGCAATGGAGTCATTAGTGAAGGCTGCCTGGCTGAAGGAAAGCAGTCAAAAAAGGGCATGAAGGCTAAGACAGTAGTGTGAAGCACTTTTTTAATGCAAGCACCAGCAATACAGAGTAATACAAAGAGTAAAGTTTGTATTGGTCTTGTCCTCTCTGAATTATTTTCTGTTATATTTTCATATTGCTTTTGGAAGTAATTGTTTCTGGTTTATGTACATCTGAGTTGTACTTGAGAGGTAAAGTGTTGTAACCTAGGCATGTGTGTAGATATTTCTAGGATCTAGGCCTGGCTTTTGATGGGAAAGCAGCATTCAAATTAATAAAGGAAAGAAGTTCAGCTGAGAAGTGTGAAAAATGAAATATTTGCAGACAAGTTTTTTTTAAGGGTTATAAAATATATAAATGAAGGATCTCTATGATGGGGAGTCTTGGATCTCAAATGACCCATTTATCCCCATCTTAATGAATTATGTAAATTAGAAGAAGAGATTCAGTAATATATCTCAACTGGTAAAACTGA
>JAYDZK010000274.1:31011323-31036197 GCA_034509185.1 Euphonia xanthogaster
CCCTTAGAATAAGCTTTTAGTGCTGCAACTAAAGTTTTAGCTGTCTGATGTTCTAATTTGGTCAGGATTTAGCAAAGAGCAGTGGCATCTTTGTTTTGTGCCCAGGGTGTTGTGTGAATTGTTTTGGGATTAAGCTGTAGCTCATGGCCAGCCTTGTTTCACACTCTGCTTCATAACTTCAGCAAAAAACAGCTATAGCCACATGTGGTTCAGACCCTCGTCACCTTTATGGGCAATGGCATGTTGTAAAAATTAAGGTCTTTAGAAAGCATAGAGCAGAGATAAGCTGAGGGGTTATTTTTGTTGTAGGCTTGGTATTTTTCTTGCTTAGTTGAGAGGAGATGCTGTTTCAAAGTACAGTCTTAGATTTTGGAGAAGTTGACTTAACACAGGTTATCTATTGTTTGAATTTAAAAATGGGACTGTATTCTTAGTACCATCAAATTGTGTATGGTTTCAAAACTTAATGGTTTTCTTCTTGATGAGGCCTGCCTTCAGCCCTGAGGTGGCTTTGTAGTGCTGGTGAATAGCCCTGCAACTGCAGTGCTCATCCTGGGAAGCAGGGGTAGGGAATAAACCAGGCAAGCTCTGTGCCACACAACTTTTGTGGTTGGAATGGGAAGGAAATTCCTGCAGTATCTTGGATGTGTCCCTGTGGCAAGGACTGCATATATATCTTTGAACTGCTTTGGAGTCATTATGCATGTCTGGTGGAGCTCCTTTGTCTGAGGGTGTATTTAAGAAAATCATGTCTGAAGACAGTGGACAGAGGAGTTGATTGCTAGGTACTGCTGGTTAGAGAGAGAAATAGTGTAATTTCAATTCTTTTTCCATTTGTATTTGACAATTATAGCCCTGGTGTTACTTCAGATTGCTGCTTATTCTTTCTTTTTCTTAGTTATCTGATAAGGACACTTAAAACTTGGAATCCCCTCTGACTTTTGTGTGGATATTGATATGGAAGTAATTAAACTGCACTTATGAGTGCACTTGACCCTCATGTGCTCATAAAACTCTGTAAACGTTAGGTGGAAAATGGAATACAGCTACTGTGTTAATTTCTGCAGTTTGTAGGAATCGAATGGCTTAATAGAAGTTAATCTTCATTTTTGCTCTATGGAAAGATTGAATCTAGCAGACATCCTATCAGGACACCCACTGGAAAAGATAAAATTTGGGAGAATGTTGAAGCTCTTGGAGAGACCAGACCCTTGTCTGCCTGGTCTTCTCTTCTTACAAGCATTTCCAGGAACTGGGTAGTGCTGGCTGCATAACACTGATCTATCCCTCTTACCCAGAGATCACTATATATTAAATACTATTTCTGACCTGGTGACCTGCCAAATGTCTGTGCTTTCTTCACTATTAATAGAATTAGTCAGTATAAATAGGTGTTGAGATTTTATTTTTTCTGTTTCCTTCAATATGGGAGACCAATAAAAATAAGTTCTTATTTTGGTCTCAAACTGTACATCAGGAATGTATTTATAAATGCTACTTGTAAAAGTTAACTTGTTGTGCAGTTAACTTAAAGAACAGAAAGTTGTTTTCAGTAAAGATGACTGTTGTGAAATCTGGAAGAATTTAGATGTCTCTTTCTAGCATTCTTTTTTTTGTTTTGTTTTGTTTTGACAAATTTGGTAGTGTGTAA
This sequence comes from Euphonia xanthogaster, assembly GCA_034509185.1. Taxonomy (NCBI): domain Eukaryota; kingdom Metazoa; phylum Chordata; class Aves; order Passeriformes; family Fringillidae; genus Euphonia; species Euphonia xanthogaster. Next base: position 31,012,975 of record JAYDZK010000274.1, read on the forward strand.
ACCATAAACTTTCATTTTTTAAATTCATTTATGGTTGCATGGTGTTTTCTTTGTCCTAACCCATTTCTGCTCTTGATCAGCACTGTGAACTGCCCGTCTCAAATATTGTCAGTTTGTACAATCAATAAATAAAAAATAATTATTTAGGGCTAGATTAATATTGTGTAATCAAAAGGACATGGAAAGAATTGCAGGGGTTTAAAAAAGGTAAATAAGAGTCTCAGCTGAAGTGGTTGAACTAGGTTATGCTATCAATGGTTATGCTATGAAATAAATGTTATCATTTTTGCTGTGCTGTGGGATGTATTGATGTCTATATTTCTTTGCGGTTTAAACTAAGACAGGGAAATATGCAGCTGCTGCTCCAGTAGTCCTGTGAGAGATTTTGATCTCTGACATTGTAAGGTACTTTGACATTGTAAGAGTGCCATTGTAATAGGTACTCTTCAGGTAGTGGAGGGGTGCAGTAAGAGGCATTGGGGGTGGAAACCTCCACAAGTATTTGTACACTGATTGCACTAAAGAGCAAACCATTATCCAGCAAGCCTCTTTACATGTGAGGTTTTGTAGGGAACTTTTTCCAGCTGTGCTTTAACTTCCCCAAAGCAAAGCCATTTGCTAATTCTGTTTACCTCCATGCCTATTTTATTTCAAGGTGAGTCCCTGAAATATTTTCTCACAGCTGCTCTTAAAGGAAGCAGAGTACTATTTATGTTTTTTATTGAGAAGCAAATAGTTGTGATGCACACATGGTTCAATGTGTGAATCATTTCTCAGAGAAAGTGCATATTTTCCAGATCTAGGACTTGAGTCTTCTGTAAATAACCAAAGCAGCTTTATGGAAATGTTTTCATCATTGATGTTTGGCATCATTCTCCTTAAATGTTCCACAGAGGAAAGTACTATTTATGTTTGAGGTTTTGGTTTATACTTCGGCCTAAGAACAGGGATTTCCATTTCCTCTATCTTATTCATATCCATGAATTTGCATTTGTCCATTTACAATATATTAATAAGGATGCTTGAGGCTCTTGTGTGGATAAATCTAGCAAAAAAGGAAGGCAGAGAAATTGTAGACATGTATGTCAGGATGGTTAAATTACAAGTACTGGCTGTAGCAGTATTATGCAGAATGGTTGATCTTCTGAGATGTGATCTGCAAATTTCACTAAGATTGATTTTCTGAGCAAAAATTGCCTTTTGTAAGATCAATGGCCTTAAGTCTGGTTAGCAGTACATATCATATATGTGAATATTAGTTATGACTGGCTAGTGGAAGCCAGTTAGATTGGTGGATTCCTAACAGAAAATGTATGTCAGTACAAAACCACAAGAGCAATTGGAAAAGAAAGACTGTGTCCTTGATTGTTTTGATGTTGATAATACCCTCTGCACATTTGGTTAGCACAGGATGTAATTCTGCCTCAGTGAAGGGTGGTCTGTGTACATATTTCTGTTTTGGTTTTTCTCTCTTTGCTGCACAATTCCTTATTCGGTGTTCAGTTTATTTTTTATGCAACAAGTCATCCTTTAAGGTGACCAACATAAACAGAGGGTCTGTGGGATAAAATGAAAGGGAAGCATGGTGCTGTGAAGATGTCTCTAACTTTGAGTTCTATTTGTTAGGCTCCAAGAACATCTAGTAGTTTTCTGCTAAAGAAACCTCCTTGATTAATGCTCTTGGAGGCTCTTGAAGTGTAGCCTTTGCTAGGTTACAAAAACAGGCTGTGAAGGGTACGCTTCATAATGTGTAGGTGAGGATGTCTTGAAGTCAAAAAAGCAGCTTAATGCATGTTGTCTCTTTATGAATTTTTTTTAAACTGCCCATACCTCAGTGGAAAAATATTTATACAGAAAAACTGATATTCACCCTACATTTTTACTTTTAATATTTTTCTATTTTCCCTTTTCCTTCTCTCCTCAGTCTGTGTATGATCATTGCTGCTGACTGCTGAACTACATCTCCGTGATGAATAAACTAAAGGAAGCTAACCTGGTGTTTGGGTCACTGGATTAGCAAGTTGTTTAAAAAAACCTCCAAACCTCAAAAGTTCCATTGCAGGTGTACCTTATCGAGCTGCTCCTTTCTAGCTGTTTCCCTCTCTGGGCATCAAATGGCTTTTGGGCAGTGTTTTCAAAAGTTTACCTCCTGTTTTGGCTTTCTGATGCCTTTTTCCAGAGACTCGACCCAGCTATGTTTGAAGTTTTGATATTGTTGGACTTCTGTTCTGCAGGCACAATAACAGTAGACTTACAACAACTATATTTCCAGGCACTGATTTGAAATAAAAGCAGCTGGCTTGCTAGCCCAGTCTCAGCAAAGGAATTTGAATGCCTTGTGACATTGACTGATGCAATTTTGCAATCCTAGTTCATTTTTGAACAAAATAGTAAATAAAAATGACTTCCAGAATAATGATGGGTTCCTGAAATCCTACCTAAGAAATTTTGGGGAATAGAGAGGATTCCTCTAGCTTAAAACCTATACACAATTTATTGCAAACCTGCTCCCTTGAAAATGTTTGGGAAACCTTAACTTGATACATGGGAATACTGCAAGACTTGTGTAATTTTTTTTTTCAGCATGAAATGGTAAGCCTTTTAATTTATGACTCATAAACCCACTGTGGCAATGGCACTGTAGTTTGAGGCTAGGATCAAACTGAAGAAAGGAAGAGCAGATGTTAATGCACCAAAAAATTAATTCCCTGTGATTACCTGAGTGGTTTACAAGCAGCACACAGTTTAAAGATGAAGCTGAGGAAGATGAAGTATGATAGGAATGACTTGCCTGTCACTTGGAAAGAAATTCATAAATGCATGAAAGAGAGGGGCATGTTTCTGTTTGTGCTTGGGCACACAGCCCTGTAGGGAGACATGTCAGGTGCTATGGAAATAAAAAGCAGCTTCTTTGGCATGGTGTATATTGATTGCTCTGTCATGGACAGTCATCTCTGAATTGTTCTGATGTCCTGCCAAACTTCATGCCCTGTCCTTTGCCTTAATGCAGCACTAATAACAGTTGTGATACATGGAAATATTACTCAAGTTTTTTTTAATCTCAGCAAGTAAAAAATAATGTTCATCAGAGCTGAAGTGCTGTTAGTCAGTGCTGTTAGTGCAAACTCGCGCAGTGTGAACACGCTAATTTGAGCATTAGGCAACTTCTGTCTCATCGTATTGTATGTGTCTAGGCCATGTGTTTTTATTGTGAGGTATAAAAAAAACATCACACTCTGTTTTTACTTCTATGCATAGCTGAACTTGTAGGTCTGTCTCTCAAATTTTCTTTAATGAGTAGAAGTACATTCAATTTCACATTTCCCAACCTCTACTCCATGTAAAAAAAAAATTAGAAACATCATAAAATAAAAAAAAAACAGATCAAAATATTTTCATTTTAGTCTCTACAATGATTTCAGGAGGCTTTAATCCTGAAATCATTGTAGAGATGATTTAATTCAGGAGCTGTTTCATTTCTTTTACTGCTTTCAGGTAAAAAATGGTCTAGGCTTATTGTTCCAGGACTATATTCCTGTGTGATGTAGCTCTGTGGAATGTTTGCCTGCCTTCATATCACTCTCTCTACTTAAAATGCTTTTTCTCCTTATAAAAAAAAAAAAAAAAAAGAATAGAAGTCTTTCCTTTACCAAACATGCTTAGAAGTTCTGGGAAAACCATACTTGAAAGACAGAATTAATTTGGAAAAGTTATTTTCCAATTGATGGTGAAGCCTGTCACTAAACATTGTGTATGAGCTATGTGGGCATTGGAACACAGACTGCACTACACAAAGTGTTGGCAGATGCTGCTTTCATAGTGTTGGGTTGTGTTCCTTAAACGCAAAATGCACTGCCTGACAATTCTTTGGAGCAGACTGAATGTTTATTGCAAATTGCCTACATTATCTCATGGAACAACTGGAATCTGGCTTTCTGATGAGTAAGTGGAATGCAACTTCAAGTTCTTATATAGAGAGTTAATTTCATGTGATTTTGCCATTATGGCAAGAGTGCAACTCGGTTGGAAATAGTCTGTGTAACACCCGGTCTCTTGGAAGCTCTCCCATCTTTGGGGAGCAAAGGCATGTTTAATTTCATGGAAGAAAATCCCCTTTTCCTTCTCCCATCTCTTGAACTTAAGCCGACACTTAACATTTTTTTCCTGCAGAGCTTTATATATCAATGACTGGTTTGTTCAGAAGATGCAAAAAAAAGAAAGAACTTCTAATGATTACTTCAGGATGTAGCTTGTAAATGAAAAATGGATCACTCATTTCCTCTCCTTGGAATGCTGTTCAGTCTCCAGTGGGTTCTGGGTTTATTGCAGACCATTTTCTTTGCAGATCAAATTGTTCCCGAGGCAGTTAAGAACCATAACTTATATTAGTTGTTATGTTTCTTCCTTTCTTTTGGGAAGAAGGTTGAGTTAGAGGCTCAGCAGCTACAAAAATACTCCAACATTCCAGCTTCTTTTATTTCTTAATTTAAGAAAATCTTGTAGGCTTTTGAAGAAAGGGATCTTTATATCTTCCATTATTTATAACAACAGGGATTGGGACTTCTTTCTCCTGCGCCAGAGCCTCTCTCCTGTCACTTGTAGCAGGCTGCAGTCCCCGTGTGGCTCCTTGCTGTGGCCATCAGCCCTTGGCTGGTCAGCTGAAGGCACCACTATAGCTATATCAGTTCTGGGTAAGATGAAGAGATGTCAAGAAAGCTGCTAAAGATAAGTTGGAAGTGTTCGACAAAATAACAGGGATTTTAAGGACAAGTGTTGCAGAACACATAAGCTTTTAGTTAAATGAAGTTATTTGGAAAATAATTTTCATTTCCCAACATGGGTACTGGGAAGGAGCAACAAAACAGGTGTGTTTGATTTCTAGTTTTGCTCTTCCCTGGAGACTTTCTCTTTCCTTCTGGATCTTTTTCTTCATAGCCATGTGCTGCTTAGTTCCTTCTCTCTGTAAATGTGCAAATTATGTGAAAAGGCTGCTGGGTTCCCAGGTGGGACACACCCTCTTTTCTGAAGTCCGATCATGCCAGAATAAGTTCTGAGTCTAGGAACAAGTCAAATAGAAGCCTCCAGAAGGTAAGATTTAGGATGTAGTGGCTTCTACTGAAAAAAATGAGTGTTTGGGAGCTTGTACACATTGATAAACTTAGCAGAAATTTTTCTCTTTATTTTCTTTTAACTTTATTGGTACCATTTCTTGGTTTTTTCAAAGTCCATGGCTTCTCATAGGAGCTGTTCTCTAGTTTGTGGGATGAAACCAGAAGGACCTGGGGCAAAGGATGTGGGGGCAATGGAGAAGAGGGGAGAGTAAAATGGGAACAGAATCACATCATTGTTAGCTTCGCATACGGCATTCGGTATTAATGTACCTTATTCTGGGATGGTGAAGTTGTATCTTTGATTTGCTTTTGCAAATCTGTAAAAAGTATTTTCTGGGATTTTGCGAAAAATTACTTAGCACTGCTATATTGTGAAACTGAATTATTCACTTACTTGAAGTTGACTTAGAAATCATAAAAAGATACTAAGAAATAGCATAGGTAAAAAATAGATGCCCTGATCCCTTTCACTGCTTTTCCTGAACATGGTTCAAAGAAACTCAGCTACAGTCTTTTCAGGCACTTGTCAGGTACTTGCATACTTGTTTTCTCTGCTAATATCAGGTAAGAGGTACATTGCCAGCAGCAAACAACAAATGCTGAGTGGTGCAGAGAGTACCAGCTTCAAGAAATATCCAACACTGCCTTCTCAGAACTCGTAAAATCTATCCAAATTTCCATTTTGCACACAATTTTCTAGTCTTTCAATGATTACTTATGTTTCAATCTCTATAAAAATTTAAGTCTGACGTTTACACTGAATTGAGGTATTTGACAGAGATTTTGTTTTGCATCATTTTGCAAAAAGCCACAAACATATTCAACTGCTAAAATCTAAGTTGATGCTTAAACATTTTTGATCATCTTCTGCAAGGCAAAACATATGTTATAGTCCCACACTAGAATTTCTCTGGGTGTCTCTTTAATACTATTTCTTGAGTCAGGCTATGCCTCCCTTTTGCAGATATAAATCAGAATAGTAAATGGAAGAGAATGGGAGACAGGACCTCTAATCCCCAGTCTGTCAGTTCTGGCTTTAGGCAAGTCACTTGAATTGTGTCTCAGACTCCCATAAAATGGGATAACATGTCTCTGGCTCATCAGGGTATTGTATGAATCGATTCACACTTGTAAGATTTTGCAGAATGCTTCATGTTGCTGCATTTCACTCAACCTCCTGCTGCACTCCTCACCCCCTGCTGATTTCTGGTTTTGCACTGGCCAAAAGAGACACAATGAAGAGAAAGAAGTAATTCTAGGTAATATTCAGAAAGATCAGAGTAAAAATGAATATAAACCTAAAGATGCCACTTAGAGCAATATTGTCCCAGGAATACAAATCCACGAGTCAATAAAATTGCCCAGGCTCAATTTTATCTTACTGTCTGTTGTCAGAAATCTGATAGGGAAAGGAGATGCTTGCTGAAATTTAGCAGACACTGTGGAAGGTGTGAGAGCAGCAGGCTCACTATGCCCTGTGCTGTGCCAATTCCATAACACTCATGTAATTTTTTAGCAGTGCATGCTGTGGCTCCTACAGGGTAATTTTATCCCTGTTTTGGAATATGTCCTCTGCTATAGGAGTTGTTTACACACAACCCTGCCTCCACTACTGAAAGTGCAGCTGGAGTGTGCTGCAGACACAATGCATGATATCTGCTGGCAAGATCCAATGGCAGGCTTTGAATGATGCCACAGCACTTCCAGTGCATTTTTCTTAAATTTAAATTGTCTGGCCTTATGTTTACCTGTCTGGAACTCAGCACAAACTATAGATGGGTTTGGAAGGACTCATGAACCATTTAATTACCTTTTATGAGCCAGACTAATGATAAGCACAGGCTGGACCATCTTATGTAGGCAACCATGGCTGCAGATGCAATTGGAGCCAAACCCTGTTATCCCTCTAGTGTAGATGGAGCAAATGCCATCAGAACATCCCAAATACTAATCAGGCAAAATAACACTTCTGTAGGGAAATTGTCTGTATTAGAAATTCTGATGAAGTCAAAACCTGCTGAGCAGTATACGTGATTTGAATTGAACAGGTGGAGCTTCATCAGTAAAACTTGGAAATGCAGACCAAGACAAAGCCTTAATCTGTCTATTAGTTTTCAGAAAATACTCCCCGTGTGTGTATTTTAAATGCTAATTTTAGTCAATGTAAGAGACATCTAAACTAGTCATGGAACCACAGTCCTCTTCAGAGCAATAGGATTTACAGTGTAGCCTGTTGTCTGATGAGCCTCCTCAGCAGTCATGAAGAGATAGCTAAATGAGAGAGTATTGTATTTTGGAAGCTTGTGACTTTGAAAATGTTTCCAGCTGAATTTAAGTTCCAGCTGAATGTTTCTCTGAATTCTCCAAAATACTAAAAACTGTAAATTTCTGAGTATTTGGGCATTTGCTGTGAGAGAAAGCCTTGTTTGCTTGTGGTACTTTATGTTCAGGGCACTAAAGCAACTCCTGGTCAGATAAAAATAGGAAAACCTGGGAGGGGGAATAAGAAAGGAGTGTAAGGTAAGAACAGAACAGTTGTGTGCCATTATACCACATGGGACACAGCAGTGTACTCCAGGAGAGCAGCAAATAGCGTTGTTTGCTGTGACATGTGTGAAGAAAGCTTTCCCTTCATGTGCCATCAGTTCTGTCTGCCTGTAATAGCTGTCTGCATGGATTTATTAATGTTATTAATTACTTTAGAAAATATCACTCTGATCTGAATTTTTTTTTATTCTCAAGCAGGAAAATTGTAAGAGTGCCCAGAAATAAAATATACCCAGTGGTACTGTCTATTCTTTCTTCTAATCCTTAAAATATTTCCTAAATTAGCATTACAAAATAATGTCAGCATCTCTAGTCATGGTCAAATTAACTCTGACCAAACCCCTGCAGGCCTTGGGGTTGTCTATTCTTGAGCTATAGAAGTTCAGAGCTCAAGAATAGTACACAGTTCAGAGCTCAAAAGCCTCCCAGAGGTAGTACTGTGTTGTCAGCTCTTTGAGTAGTGGATGTATAACACTGTGGTTTTTCAGGAAAGGGCTGTGTGGTTTAAATACCCAACAATCTTCTGGAGATCTGCTCAGGAAATGCTGATTTGAAAATGTTTCCTAGGAGAGAAAATGTTTGCTGAAAAACAAAAAGATGAAAAAGTGAGAAAAGCTGAATAAATTCAGGAAGGATAGAATGATTGAAAATGAAGACCTGTTTAAAAGTCCTCTGTGGTTGAAGGAACTCTGGAGATAATATTATTCAATTGAACAAGAGGGCATCATGAAATTGTGCCAACGCCTTTGATTAGTTGTGAGATGAGTGTCTCTTCAGAGGGAAATCAGATAAAATTTGAATACTGGTAGGGTCTTTAATGAGCCATTTTAACTACTCTTTGTTTTGAACTTAGATTTCTATGTGCAAATACATTGCATTAGCAGAAAAAGGCATCAAAAGCAAAAATATTGTCATAAAAATGAAATTTGTCTTTCACAACTTTTGGTTATATGTGGATATTTAAAATTAATATTGAAGTAGTGAAATAATAAATCTGAATGACAAATAACATGACAAGAGTCCTGCTGAGTCTATTTTGCTCAATATCCTTTCTCTGACAAGGGCCAGCAACAGATGTTTGGAGAAGAGGCAGGAGGAGAAAAGCACAGAATAATTCCCAGTCTTTCTAGAGGGAACATTGACAGATTCCAGAGATTTGTGATTCAGGAACTTCCTGCTGTAGAGTAAGTCACTGCTTTCTAAGAGAGTAATAACTAGATGCTCTGGAATCTGAGTTTATAAATTACTGTAAATTGGTTCAGATGGGTTTTGTTAGATCAATTCCCACGTGGCACACAGGCACATGTGTGAATTAACCTTTCCATTTGCAAAATGGAACATTCTAAGAGAAAAACAGGTGAGAGAATTTGAATTGCATTTTTGACCCCAGAACTAAGATTTCTTTCAAAATTCCTTGAGACAAAAGTGTTTCTTACAAGAATGAGTAATAACTTACCGGATGAATAAAATCTGTATTTACTGCTTAAAAAGATGTCTGATTGACTTGATTCAATGTAGGCTCTTTGGAAACTGAAATTTTATTCAGTCTTGGTGTAGATTAGCCAAATGGTCAGCAAATACTGAATATTTAAATTAAGAGCAATATAAGATGGTTGTGGGAAATTATCCAGAAATAAAACAATGGAGGGGAAGCTTGAACACAATTAAAAACTAGTGGACACCAAGAGGTTTTCTTCATTAAAAAGCATTGCTGAGTTAACATTTTACCTTTTCCATATCTTTTTGCTGTGAGAGTGTGCTTGGGAAGTTTAGTGGTGTTGGGGATATTGTGATACCAGATGATGGTTAGTATAGTTGTCCTATTAGGCTTGAAACTGTTCTCATTTTAGTAGTGTAAAGAAATAACGTAAAAGGTATAAAAAGAATTAATTCCAAATATTGGTTTTATAGTTCCATCTAACAATTGTCTGAAAAAGAGATACTATATGTATATTCACATGTTTTATGGAAAAGTTACCCATTGGAGCAGCAATTTTATTGATTTTTGTAACACACAGCTTCTGAGTATATTTTTCTAGCTCTAAGACTGTATTTCTTATAAGGAGGCCAAGGAGTGTAATCAGTCCTAAGGATATTTACTAGCACTATTGTTTCTTTAAGTTTATTAATTTGTTGTGATTGTCTATGCCTTGATATTTTGCATGCCAGACTGTTGCTCTGCACTCTTGGATGTATGTGAAAGAGAGGAGTACGTGCTGAGTACATTTCTTAATAATTCTGAATAATTGGTGCTCATTTATTAAGCAGGCACTGCTGCAATTGATGCCCAAGGGATGAGGAATGAGCTTCATGGGTGATGGGTGAATGCTTAGCACTGTGAAATGAAAATGTTTAATTCATGTCTATTACTTTTTCATTTACTTACATGAGAAGCAGTGTAAAACAGAGCTGAAAAGTTACTCAGTTGGGATTGCCTATAGAAGATTTATTCCAGGATTAATTACTTCAATTGCCTGCAGCTTTCCCTTCCCAATTTTATTGACACTGACAGGAGAATACTGTCACTTGCTTTCAGTTATACACAGGAGTTAATCAGCACAAGTGCTCTTAAGATCAGGCACAGTGTCTCAATGTAGGATCTGTGATTATTCACTTTGAGACGATGTTCGTCTTCTCATCTTTGCCCCTTCCAAAAACAGTGTACAGGAGGAAGCACTTTAACTTTTCCGTGAGATGTTTGCTGTGCTTTTTTCCTTTTCCTGTTCTAGTTTTGTCCTTCCTTTAGGTTCCAGGCCATTTTCTAGGTACTTTTTTTTTATGCTGCAATCAAGGAAATTTGGATAACTTTTGTTACATAGTCAAAATTTGATCCCTTTGTCTTTTGGGTTCTGTGTTCCACAACAGAGGACAATTTATTTTGCGAGTTTCCTTTCTATTATCAATTTTTTTTCCTTAAAACCCAGGGTGATTTGACTTTATCACTCTGATATTGATTATTCCATGAGCTTTAATGACATACTTAGTAATACACTACGTGCTCTAAAATACTGAACAGGTGTCAAGAATATAAAATGAAACTGATTCTAATTAGATGCTCAGCTTTTCCATCCCAAATAAGTGTGGAACTTGTCATTTCTTCAAATGCACAAACAGGATGCTAAAAGTGCCTTTTTCTGAAGTTATGGGCAAATAAAGCCTCCTAGATCATACATATGTCTTCTTCAAATAAAGCCTCCTAGATCATACATATGTCTTCTATGGTATTAGGACAGTGTTCTGGGTAACTTTACATCTGTGCTGGCTGACCTCAATAAGCATTATTTTATTTTGAAAAAGCTGAGTAAAATATTGAGGAATGCCTTGAAAAATGAAGTCCATCATCACTGCTTCAAACAATTTCACCATGTGCTGTTTTGTTTGGCTACTGCAAAGGTTAATAGCAGTAATTGTTTGTAGGACCTCCAGGTTGTTTGCTGATTGATACCCAGAATGGGTTACTGATTTATGCAATCTCTATACTGGGAAGCTTTTTGTTGAATTTCTTTCAATGTAACCTAACACCTTCCCAATTACCTCCATGAAATCACACCTGCAGCACAAGAGTTGTGTGCCTTGTTGCTAGCATAGCACGTGTGGAGTCAGCAGGTGACAGTGCTGGATTCATTCCATTAGTCTAGAAATTTTGGTGTGATCAAGCTGTCATCCTCACCATGAATGAAACTTGCTCTAGAGTTACTATCTCTGCATCATTTTAGCCCTTATGGTTTCAGCACTGCAGCAAGATGATGTGGCAGATATTCAACAAAGGCTTGGAGCAAGTACAGAGACACAGGAGGTATCTGGCTCTGTCATAATTCTTTCATGTTGCAGCACCTATTGTCTAAATGTTAATTAAAAGATTACTTCAGGTGTATTCAGATGTATTTAACTCCTTTCTTAACAATTTGGCATATTTTAGGTTTTTACAGGAAAAAAAAAATCAACTTTGAACCTACCAGCAATAATGTTGCTTTACAAATTACCTCTTTCAGCTGTGACTTCATTTTATTCCTGATTTAGTTTCACCTCATGTGGAAAAATTGGATTTAAACTCTGAAAATGGTGCTATCATTTTCTCACTTCTCAGTTGCATTCAGTTTGATGTTTTCAGGACATGATGTGATTGGAATGGGCCTGTTGGAAGTGGTTTGTTTTGTGTCAACTTAACTCCATTTCAGCCTTCATCTGTGTGATTCCCCAATCTTTGAAACTGTTCATGCCATTTTTATAATGCTTCTATCACTTATTAATGAGGACCTTGGCATATAAAGTAAGTTGATTTCTCTATCTGTGTTCATAATGACTGAAAGTGGGTTGTTTTTTGGTGTTATTTTTTGGGTTTTTTTGCTAAGAAACCTTGAATACTCAAAGGTCAATGTTTAAGCACTTGTTTAATTCATTGTATTGAAAGGTACTAGTATTAGCTCCTGCATTTCTTCTGAGAGAAGAATAGGGGGGCTGTGCATAAATATCTTCAGCAGTTTTGGGGCAGGAACTCAGCTTTAGGCAGACCCTGCAGTTTTGATTCCAGCTCCAGGAGTGGATTCATCACATACAGAGAACAGTTAAGTCCTGTGGTTTGGATGAACCTCTGCCTGTTGCTGCTTCTGCCTGCTTTTGGCTGTCTGTCTCTTCCCCTCCTTTCAGCATTGCTGCCATTCCCAAATCTTTAATTCCAGCCAATATTTGTCCTCTTAAAGCTGCCTGGAAAGTGTGAAAGAGGAATTACTTAGTGAATTTTTTCTTTGCTGAGCAGGTGCAGTACTAGCAAGACTATTTTGTCTGGAGTGACAGAGTTGGTGCAGCTCCCCTTGAAGGAGTTCATGGTGAGCTGTCCTCCATCTGCAGAGGTAGGCAGTCCTGGGACCTGAGCTTGCAGGGAGTTGGAGTCTGGAATTTTTATTGGTTGGAACAGGTTGTGTTGAACTGCCTCTAATGCAGCTGCTGCAACACATAGCAGTAAACATGAGAAATATTTTCTGTAGAAGCTGTATTTTGTAAGAATGTAGGGAAATCCATAAGGAGGACCCTCAGTCAGAGAAGTTTGAAAGCAAAACAGGAAGAGATTGAATGTGGAACTTTAACTCTCATGAGAAATACAGGAAATGCATCATTAAGCTATGAAGAGATGAGCTGTGCAAAGATGAAAGCCATAAAAACACTCTGTGGCAGGAAAAACAACAGAAAAGTAATAGGTGCATGGTCTGACTGTCAGAGGTGCTCAGCACCTCCATCAGTCACCGTCAGGAAGCTCTGCAGCTCCTTGGCACATCCAAAGCTACCAGAGGCAGTGAAAGACAGGCACAAGTTTGGTTCTAATTTTCAAAAAATCAAAGAACGTGAAAAATAGTGGCAAGTGAGGTGTCTTGCTGTCTGCTGCATGTAAAACTCCTAGCATGTTGCTTCATGAAGCCTGCAATGCTTGTACTTCCAGTGCTTACAGATTTAAAATGACAATTTGTTCCTTTGACAATTTACCACATACACCATCACTTCATTGTTTGGGAATGAGCATCATCAGACTTCTCATAAAGATAGGAAAAGCAAAATTAGTCTTTAATTTAAGCTGTAAACAGCAGGTCTTTGCTCCTGTTTCACCTTGACTGAAATAACAGGTTAAGGCAAACTAAGTGCAAGCATTTCCCTCAACTGACATGGTTGAGGGAGAAAAGATGGGGTCTGCAAGCAGCATAGGCATATTGGTAGATTTTTCTTGTACAAAAATTGTCTTTTCATTGAAAAAAACGTTTCAGGGCATCAGTAATAAAATTGAGAAGTGCAGTGAAAGTAAAATATTTTATATCATTACATAACAAAAAAGCTATTAAGTAATATATGTGCAAGGAAGATGTTAATTTTACCACTAGTACTTCAAGACTGATTGATTGTTCCATTTTCTCCCTTTCTGGGAAAAGTACAAGAAAAAAAGGACAGGACTTCTTTGATGTAAGTGAAAAATTAAGGATGAATTAATAGAAGTTGCAATTCACAAATTCACATAACTGCTGTAGACTCTTCAGCAGAAAACAATTTTATATCAGAAGTGCAGCAAATAGCTTTACTTCTGCATAGAATTTTGATACTCATTTCAGCTATATAAATAAAAGCTTTATTTAGACCTTCTATGAGAAACTCAATGTATTTCTGCAATATATAAAATGTCTTTAGAGACATTTTACAACTTCAGCTGAGCTCAGAGTGACTAAGAGGTTAGTATTCAAATAAATAGAGGAGTCATTCATCAATAGAATCCATTATCTGAGATCTAATAGAATTGGAGGAAAAAAAAATAAGGATATTAAGGGCTGATCATGGGGGTTAGGCTTAAGGAAATGTTCTTGTCCAGCTTTGTGCTGAGCAGCTCTGGCAGTCTCAGGTCTTTTGTTCCTGCAGGTGATCAGAGCTCTCCAACAAGGGAAAGAACCTTCATGTCTGCATGCCCAGATCTGCTCTTGGGCAGGCTCTGAAAGGGAAACCCTGAAATCTTTGGATTAAGGAAAAAGTGATTATAGGAAAACAAGGGCAGCACACTGAACTTGGAAATAGGCATTATGAAGGCATTCATTTTTTCAGTCAGCTTGAGCTGATGATGGAAATGTTCATGTAATATTAATCAGGATGTTGGCTTCTGCTATTAGACTAGAAATGCACATTTGAGCAATGATTTTTTTTTCTTAAATGTAACTGACATTGATGAAGAACTAAAAGTCTTCTTAAAATAGAAGGAAAAATTTATTTAAAATTTATTTTCAAGTCTCATTTATCCAGCTGAAATGTTCTTTTTATCTGATGTTGTAGTACTATTTCAGGTACAGAAAATAGCTAGCCTGTCAGAAGTTCTGTTATGAAACTGCTTAGGCCTAACTCAGCCAATCTTCCCAAAGTTTATACTATACTGACTTCCCAAAGTTTAAACTAACTAGTTTATACATCTTACTGATATACATTTCATATTTTATATAGTGTTTTTCTAAAGGACTGTTTTCAGCAAAATTTAGCTTCATGTGTATGTAAACTCTGCACAATCAATTGGTAGCAGCTGTGATTGCCCATGAAATGGGAATGCAGTCATTGTATGCCACATGTTTGAATTTAAGTCAGTTCAGACTGAACCAGCTGCCACTTCCCAGCTCTGCTGCCTTCCTCAGAAATGGAGCTGTGTGCCTCAAGTCAACTTGCATTTCTTGGAAATGCTTGACACAGTTAGTAACCCCAGCATGTAAATGCTTTGCTACCTTGAGAATACCTTGGCTGCTGGTGTCCCTCTAGAACTGGGTACTACTGCATGTATTTATCCTTGCATTTAACCTGCTGCACACTTATTTTGTGGGCTAAATTAGTTCCCCTGTGAGCATGTGCACCCTGCCAACAGTGGTGGAGAGAACACACCTTGCTCCTGTTTTAACAGGCAGCCCCCCTGTAGCAGACTGCTAACCTGGATCTGCCAGCCTGGACTCTTCATCTCCTTCCTCCAGGCTAAAGAGCACAGTTTAAAGTTAACCTGGCTTTAAGCTGTAAACAGCAGACCTTTGCTCCTGTTTCACCTTTACTGAAATAAGAGAGCACTTTTAGGGTACTATTAGTGATGCTTGCACATGGAGATACTTCCCTTTGAACCTTAGAAATTACTTTCTTCAGAGCAAGCAGAAGCAAGCACCACCTGTTGTAAGTCTTTCAGCGAATGTCTTGCAGAAAAAGGAAACTTAGGTAAAGCTGTGATTGACACAATCTCATGTCAGTCATGTTTTAACTGGTCCCTGCTGACACTAATGGAGAGTTCTGCACAAATCCTAATGTCATCACCTTGCTTTAAAACAAACACACAGGCCCTGAGTCCAAACACATTAAATGTTAATATGTGGATAAAAAGAAGCCTGTGGTTATCTTGCTAAAAGCTATTCATAGGCAAATAAGATGTATTAAAAGCATAACTGCTTTATTGCACTCAGATGACTAGAACAGCTTCTAATAGTGTTTCTGCAGAGATAAAATACAAAACAGAATTATTATACCTAATGTGCCCATAAATTTGTATGACAAAGATTTTCCCCAGCAGCAGGTATAATGAGAAAACATCCAGAAGAATGTAAAGACTATTTATTACTTCAGTGGACTAAGTATAGATTTTGGTGTGGCTTATTTCCATTTGTTTTATATTGGTGAAGACAGTGTAAGGGGACTCAGGAGAGCAATAGAAATGATGTGTGATGGCCTGGGAAGATGAAGTGGAGAAGAAATACCTTATAGCATAGCTTTGTCTATGGGGGACTTTGGACAAATACCATTGATTACAAAATTGTATTGAATGGTTTTGAAAATGCATAAGATTGGACAAGTTTGAAAGAATGTTTGAGTTACTGGTGGAGACTTTTCATCTTTAACTTACAATTTTTGTCACAAGCATATCTGCCATTTGTCCCGTTGACAAGAGTCAATTATTTGAAACGAGAAGATTTATAGCCATGAACAAGAAATTAATTACATACCTTATAACTCATGTGCATCACTATTGAGTGAGTTGGCTTTCCTGTAGCCCTGTAAAATTGGGTGATGAAGTGGATGGGCTTCCAAGGTGTGTAGCACTGTGATTCAGCTAATTACCAGTGTTGTTCCAGTGGACAGTAAATGTGCAGCTCTTTCCCTCAAATACTGTACCAGAGAGTAGTTAGTTGGCTTTATTGCTAGAATCAGGCTGTGTGATGGGGAGCTGAATTGTGCAATATTTTGACTTTTCCATTGAATTCCATTGATTTCCATTGAATTCCATTGATTTTTTCCAAAATTCAGGGTTGTGACTTTCACAGAAGATATATAGAAAAGGCAAGTGGGGAAAAAATCCATAGAAATCTCTCCATAGAACCATCTTGCATTATCTATTCAAATGCTTCTTGTATGGGACTTTATTCATGCTGTATCATTTGGAATAAGGCTCTTTGGACAGAGAACTGTGTATTTATAGCATGCATGGAATTTAAATCAGTTTTGCCTTATCTTGCCCATAGTATGATGGGTATGAAGTTTGAAACATGGAAAAGCAGTAAAGCTTGTCATGGTGGCATTGTTTCTTATACAAAGAAAGCAAAAATACTATTGTCACTCAGTAATTTCATTCAGGGGTAACTGCAAGCAGATGTTAATTTAAATGACACTAATACAATCACAAGACCCAATAAAATTGGATTCTGACATTGCAATTGAAGTAGATAAGGCACTGAGAGCTCTATGTAGTGTAAGAGAATTATGATATGAAGCACAGGAGGGGATCTGTGTCTTATTATGAAGACCCATAATACAAGAATTCTTTGCCATGCAACTACAAACCTGAGTCAGGGGAGACTTGGCCTCTCTATAAACAAAATGCAGCAGGAATGTGATACCCTTGCAGAGCAACAGTTATAATGACAGGGATATTGATGTGTGTGTATCAAGAGCTTTAAGTAGTTAATATTTTTTTCTTTGTTCTTAAAACATATATAAAAGTCATTTAGTCAGTGAAAAAAGCTGCTGAAAAGCATTTCCTTTTCCTAGGCTTCTGTTGCAAGTATAAATTACAGTAGAAAGGTTTGAAGGCTGGTGTTGCAATACCAAATCTGACATTCCTCCTAAACAAAGACCACCTTACACTTCTGAGCCACTGTAAATCCCACAATAACACAAGGAAAGAGAAGACACTTAACTGTAAATCTCAGTGTTTGTTTTTATAAATAACGCCAGTTTGATTACATAAAATACCAGAATTGTTGCTTAGGTTTTGGATAGGTGCCATCCATGCTGCTTGTCAGCACTGGCAAAACTCCTCAGGCAGATCTGGAGCTGGTAAAGTGCTTTTAAAGCACTTTAAATCAAAAGCTCAACTTTGCAGTATTTCAGAAGCTCTGATTTATATATATATATATATATATATATGTTTGCCTCTACCCAAATATATTTCAAGTTACAAATGAAAGCAAATAGTTGGTATTACTTAAATTGTTGCCAACAGACTAAAGTGTTTTCTCAATTTTCATTGAGACAATTTGGATTGAAATGAAATCAAGGTCATGCCATATACTGTTAATGTTTAGGAATGCTGTCTATTTTGGCCTTTTTAAATCTATTGGAAGATTTATTTTTTTATTATTTAAAACTGACTTGCAGATTTTTGTAAATAGATTTTATGTTCAGGTTATGCCAATATTTATTTGTCAATCTATGCAGAGATACTGAAGTTATGGCACACATGTATCAGGATGACAAAAGTTCATTAGCCTTTATTTTAGCCAAATCTGAACCTCTGAAGAGATAATTCAAACTGTCCTTTAAAATGCTGGCAAAATTGAGATTGTGCCTGAGAAGAATCCCACTACAGTCTGCTTGCTGTTCACTGCTAGGAATTTACAGACTCCTGAGACTCCCTGTCTCTGTGTTTATCTTTATGCACGATTTGCAACTATACAGTATTCTCCAATGTCAAATTTTAAGGCGAGGAGACTAAAAAAGGTAATTTTTATGCAATTCATAGATATCTGCACCCTGTTTCTGGCCTTTTTGCTTCAAGTTTTTAGGTTTTTCCTTCTCCTTTTTTTCCTGGTGTAGACGTGACTGTAGCATATTTTATGGTGATAAACTTGCATGATCTGAAGGAATCAGATCATGCGAGCTCATCACCTCACAGTAACTTACCTGTTCTGAAATAATACGGATGCTGAAAAAAGTCTCTTAATTTACTAATAGGAGTTTCAATCAAAAGATAATATATTTGGTTATGTGTGCTCCAAAAAATGCTGGAATATGAATTCATTTCTTTTCCTGTACAAATATTTAAATTAAATATGTTTGCTTATGTATTAATGTTGTTTGTGCTATGATTTAAAAATGTAAAGTGGTTGCCTAACTAATGCTTTCTCTAGCTGTTGTAATGAGAATTATCCTTAAATGAGCTAATGCGTCTTGTAACAGTAATTTGAGGCAATGTTTATTAAAAAAAGAAAATAATTTTTAAACTATGTCAGTTAAAAACCCCCAAATCATGGGCATTGCCTGCCCATCAATCATCACTCTTCTATTCCACAGTCCTGCTGTAATACAGGTGTAATATTCTGCCCTTTCAAAAGGAAACACTGAACACCTGCTTGAAAGGAGATCTGTCAAGAAAAACACCCCACCAACCGAAAAAACCCCAAACTAATTCCCTTACCCCCATGCCCATTCCATGGAGCCACTCTGGGCTTTGGGGAGGCTTGGTTTCCACGGTGGGGCACCCTGATCAGCCAGCAGTTTGCATTGAGGGTTTCTTGATGCAATTGGGGTTGCCTAATTTGTACTGGCTGGGGAAGTAACTTGTGCCAGTTTGGAAATGGTTGTTAAATGTGATTTTACAGCTACTGTTCTCACCATTTTACAAAATCCCACGGAGATTAATTAGTGCAGGGATAAGGCAGGGCAGAGAAGATTTACAAAGCTTCCAGCACTTCATTCAGTATTGATGGCTAAAAGCATTGTGTTCCCCACGAGGGGAATTGGTGCAATTTGTCTGAGCACTTGGTGTTTATAACGTTTCTGGGCTGTTTTCTGCAGGAGCTGGGTTCTTGCTTGAACACATAGTGAATACCTGATGCAATGTCAGGGTGGGTTTGTCAGCTTGGCATTGTTAATAAAACTTTTTAAGTAATCCAAAACCCTACAGAATCACTGCTCTCTGGGTCTTTGCCTAAGACTGCCTCAGCTGCAGTTCCCCTTCAGGTACAGTGGTCTTTAGGAGGAAAAAAGTAGTTTTTCCTCTCCTTACAAAGACCAGCACAGGTAGACAAGTAATCCTACTTCTGGAAGGTACCTTGCATGGTTTGAAACGACAAGATGATACAAATAGAATATTAAATTCTCATACAAGCTCTGTATATGTTATTCCAGAAGATGGGTTCTGATCTGTTATTTTAATATGTAATTGCTGATGCAGCTTAATGGCTCTGGCGTGTTGGCAGTGGATGCCATCTGTATTGTACAAGGTTTTTTAAACAGATAAGTAGATTTTTCCACACTGAGCTTCAAGACTATTGGAGCCCTAAGTCTGTTCTCTGGAGGCTCTTGCATCACTTGTGAACTTTGCAGCACTCTGCATTAATGAGGTTCATTTCTGGGATTCTGTCTGAAGTTCAGCATGTGTTGAAATATGTTGCCAAAGCTTTTTGCTTAGCTTGTGCCTCCTCATTGCCTCCTGAAAGTTTCTGAAGACCTCAAACCACCACCAGGCACAAGAGGGACAGTCCAGCTTTTGTTGGTATTGTCACTGAATAATATTGGAATTCAGACCAAAAGCTTTCATTTGTTTAGCCTGCTTTCCATGGCACGAGCTGTGCCATGACACAGCCTTTTCACCAGCTGGGGCTTTTGGGACCAGTATTCATTCTTTTATGGTTACTAGTTGTTCTATTATTAACTAGACATTGTGTGCACCTTTGTTCCACTGGCCCTCTTTTGATCAATAAATGTTCTGTTGTTCTGTTGCTTTATCTTGCTTCTCTAAAGCCTTTCTGCATCTGTTCTTTGTGTGGCTTTGACTACAGCAGCCAGGATGATTTGTTTTTCTGTATTTTTAGAATTGAAAAGACTTCTTGTAATTCAGAGGTAGAGGGGCAACAACTTAAAAACAAACCAATGCCCAAAAAGTCATTCATTATATGCTGGGTTTTGAAAACAGTGATTTTTGTTGATACGCTTCTATTTTTTTCTCAAAGATCACAAAGGGTGTGATAGTCAATTTGGTTTCTTGAAGCTGGGTTTGTTGTCTTCCTTTCCATGCCTTTGCTCATACAAACAAGATGTCTGGATAAGTAAAATAAAATAAACATTCTTAACTAAACTTTTTACAGAGAGTTCAGGCTATGCAATAAAATATTCTTGATTATATGTGATTATATGCTTGCTTTATAATTATGTATTAATGGTGAACTGTGTTGATTTCTTGAACTTTAACATGAGAATTTTGAGTACTTTTTTGTTTTGCTAGGGTTTTTTTGTTTGTTCACTTTTCCTTGTAACTCCCTGCCCTTGCAATATTTCATAAGGACAAGTTGGAAATATCAAATGAATTCCCTTCTTGCTGCTAAGGTATCATGAGGCATGTAATTGCATTCCAGGTGCTGTTTAAAATCTGACAGAGATAAATTTAAGTTGTTGGTGCAGTAAAATAACAACAGAACTAGACAGATGTTTAACAAATAAAGTGAAAAAAGTTTCAGAGACTGCTCTGAATGGCAGCAAGGTTTTGCCTGGTTTTAATTTCCCTTGTTGTGCTTCCGACTATCATTCTACTGTTCATCTGAAAATTTCCACATTTGCCTACAGTGAGACTCAGTCACACAGGGTGTGAGAATGAGACTGTCCCCAGAACCTAAACAGGCCACAAAATGCAGGCTGTACAGGGAAGTCCCTGACAGAGCTGCTTTGTGCAGTGCTGATTCTCTAGGTTCTGTGCACTTTGCTGTCACAGCACCTCCAGGGAAGCCGGTGCTGATGTCTTCTATGTCTATCTTCTGCCTTTAATGGTTCAGCTGGCATTGCTATTAATAACTGGACTATTAAAATGAATTAATAGATTGAGCACAACTAAAGGGAATATTTTAATAAATTTACAATTAAGTGCTACATGTCAGTTTTGTCATGCTTTCACCAAATAATGTCATGCTTTAACTTTATGGTCTACTATGATGTACAAATTTTTGCAAACAATCCAGAGGAAATGTCTGCTTCAGATGTTCAGGCTTGTTTTATGTAAGAAGTAATACTGAAATGCTTGAAAGTAAGCAGAACCTGAACAAAATAGGCAAGAGCTTTCTTCCAATTTAAATACTTCTAAAAGTGAAAATGCTTTGTTATGGCTTTAATGTGAAAGATATGGTTTAAAACTTATTTATAATACCAGGATGCTGTCAATAGAGGCAGTGTCAATACAAAAAGAATATTTGGTTGTGAACATAGACCCGAGACCTTCAGCAAGAGCTGGAAATGGTTTGTTCTCTGCCTCAGATGGGGCTCCTGTGCCACACCTCAGGCTGGCCACCACCAGTGACCCCTTCCACTGCTTTTCTTGGTAATGTTTCCACCAAGATGTATACCCAGGAAAGGAAGTGTAAACATAAACAGCTTCCTTCAGATATTGTATGTCTGAACAGTAATTATTTATCAAAAAAGTATTCAACTATTTCTGTCTAATATGTCGATATTGAGAGTCATGAAAGGAGATATTTTGTGGTGACTTGCTCCAGGCAGCACACTGGCCTTGAGTGCCAATTAAAATTCCCTGGTAGAATTCCCTGGCAGGGACTGTGGTGTGTGGCGGATCACCATAGAGTGAGATTTTGAGTTAAGAGTGTTATCAGCTCCTTTCTTGCTCACTTGAGGGGTTATCACTGAAACCATTCTCCCTCTAGGATGTTTTTCTTTTTCCAAAGCAAAAGGCACTTCCCCTCCTCCCCCCCTCAAATCTTGCTTTAGATTTAATTGTAAATTTTACTGCTAGGGTACTCCAGCCATTTTAACACTCTCAGCCTCAATCTCAATGTGTCAAAGCAGCACCAAATTATCTTGTCAGTTTGTATTTTAATGAGAGCTAGGATCTAGTTGAAATTGGAATTAGCTTCTGTAGTTCATGGCATTCAGTTTTTCTAGGCCACACCTCATCAAAATATTCACCAAGCTGCTTCTTTCAAACTTGCACTTTTGCTTTACTACTTAAAGCATTTACATGAATAGCAATGTAGCTATTTCAGGGATGAGCAGAACTTATAACTACTGTGGAGGAGGATGCTTCATCACTCCTTTTAAATTCACTTATGGACATCAGCACCATGAAGTGCCTTCTGTCCTCTACTGTGAGCCAAGGTGGAACTAGCAGCCACCTGATTTGATGGAACAGCTTTTTTCTTTCTCCCATGCTCTCACTACCACTACTGTATTTCTCCCACCCTATTCCTGTTTTGCTAATTCTGTTACTTTTTCTTTGTCGGTGTTCTCTGCCCTAGAGCCTCAAGCTGCCCTGTAGAGCGGGTTCAAAAGCTGTCAATTCAGCAAAGCAAAAAAGCACAAGATCCAATTGTTAATGACAGGGTGTGATGTCAGGATTTGTGAAATCCAGCAGATGATGAAAGAGAAAATTGTACTTAAAATCCAGGTGGAAGCTAGAATGTTCCAAGTAAGTGTTCTGTATTTAAGAAACAGGGATCCAGACATAGGTGCCAAAACTAGTTGGGAGACTCCAAGTTCCACATTTCTCTTTGTTTCCTTTATTCTTTATTTTTTTAATAGCATAAAAACCCACCTCTGTAGAGTTATCTGATGACGATCTATACACACAGGATTTCTTTCTGAATCACTGGATATGAATAAATAACGGGGTTTTTCAAATATCCAAAATGGTTCTTTTTCACTCTGAAGCTTATTTCATGAACAGTGATGATATTACATTGTTAAACTGATATTTAGGCATGCATTTATAGAAAAAGATAATTGTATTATAATATTGAATCATTATTATATTTAATACTAAATTTATAAATTTAAAATTATTTGTATAATCTGATGGCAGTGA